>CATIWK010512770.1:0-20814 GCA_949634005.1 Mallotus japonicus
ATATATGTCACAAAAAAAATGAGAAAATACAATAGAATGAGCATTGATTAAACCATAATTTTTTACTCGCAAAGATAAATAATTATGAGTTAGCACATTTTTATAAAATTATATAATTTTGTGAAAAAGTGTGTTTTTATCTTTGACCTTATATATGTTTTGTCAATTTTAAAAAAAAGTGACAAAAAAATTTTAAATAGAAAATATCATTTTTTGTCAAAAAGTCAGGAAAATTATTTGCTCTTTTAAATATTTTATTTTTAGATGTGGATAATTTCTTTTTTTTTTTGAAATATGGTTAGGTATTTAAATGATACAAGCTTAAGTCATGTGTGTTGGATCACGTACAGTTTCAACCATTTTGCATGATTAAAAAAAATGGGCTATTTTTTTTAATATATACTTTGTCATTTCATATGTCTCTCTCCAGAAAAAGCTCAATTATTCTTTTGCATAATGTATGTATTTATTATTTTTTTCAAAAATAAGATTATTTAGCAAATAATGTAAAATTATTATTTTCAGTAGAAAAAAAAAATTAAAAGATCTGTTAAATATGATAAGGTTTTTAAAATTAAATTCAATAAAAGTTACCTTAACGTCATCAACATCCACAGTAAGAAACAAAATATCTTGATAGCTCAAAGCTAGTTCCTCAAAGAAAGGATTCATGGCTACTGAAGGCATGCACCAAGAAGCTGTAAAGTGCACCACAATCTACAATTTGTAGCAAAGTTTATTAGATTAATATATATCTATATTTATGTCAATGTCTGAGTTAATTTGATACAAAACTAACCCATAAAAAAATAAAATTTCAACTCGATAAAACTTAATCAATTTTGATATAATTTTTTTTTATATTAAAATTAGGAGAAAATTACATTTTCTTCTTTGCAAATTTGACATAATTAATATTTACCTCCCTCTTGTTTAAAAGTTAAATTTTTACCTCTTTCAATTTTTATTCCGTTAATAATTAAAAACTTGTGTTAGGATTAAACCATTTTTTCAGTTAAGTGTTATATAAAAAGATTAAATGCTCTTTTAAACAGTAAAAAACTATAATTAATTATAAAATACTACTAATATGATTCATTTTTTTATAAATCATATCATTAGTAAGTGAGAAATGTATTTATTTAATATTATTAAATATGAAAAACTAAAATATTATTAGTGTTTTACAATTAATTATAGTTTTTTACTGTTTGAAAAAATATTTTTTTTCTTTTTATATAGCATTTAACGGAAAAAATGGTATATAACGGAAATTTTTAAATGTTAATAAAATAAAAATTAAAGGAGGCAAAAATTCAATTTTAAAACAAGAAAAAAGTATGTGTAAATTAGGTAAAATTTTAGAAAGGAAAATAAAATCTTTTCTAAAATTTATTTTTGAAAAAACAGAATTCTCAGGAATTAAACTCTTTCATTAGGAAACTAAAACTAGAGTACTATGAATTAATTTAATTATATTAATTTAAATAGCATAATGACTTGAAGCACGTTATGGTATGGGAGGCAATATGCATGAAAACAAAAAATAACAAAATAAAAAATTCTCACCGGGCAGCCTTGGTTGGTAGTTTCGTTGATTAAAAGGTTCCATGAATCCTCAGATTTTACTTTCATGACTCTGGACTTCATCACCTGTCCCTGCCTTGCCATTTCTTCTTCCTCTTCTTCTTCTGTTGCTTCTTCTTCTTATTTATAGATGATTTCAAGTATTTCTTTTTTTTTTTTTTAATTTCAGTATCTTTTTAAAGATTAATTTGTGATATCTAACAAGATGGGACTAAATTGACAAATGTAGGACCCAATTTTTTGGTTTGTAGTTATTAGTTATATATCCATATAAAACTATATATTATCCAGAAGTGGATAATTATCCATTATCCATGTCACCATAATCATTACACTTTTAATTACTTGTTTTTCTTCTCAACAATCTCTATATTGTTGGACCTAATCATAATACATGAAAGAATATAAATATAAATATATTCTTTTGATTAGTATTTGTTTTTTCTTCAAATATGCATGGCATGGACCTTTTAATCATTTTTGCAATAATAATGCTAACTATTTTTTTTTTACAAAATTTTTTGTCCATAATGTATTATATTTAATTATTATTTTAATTAATTAAGTACATAATATTTAAAATATTAGTCACAAAACCAGTGTAATATATCGAAATATAGAAAAATCTTTTATTCTTTTATGGCAGATGATTCAATTTGATAATGCCAAATCTTTTATGACTCAAATCCATTTCATGCAAAATGAAAATTAAGCTTTCATTTATGGGTCATTTCATTACTAAAAATGGATTAAGGTTAAAATAATTTTCAAAAATGGAAAGAACAAAACATAGGGATAATTTTTTTTTTTTACTTATAATTTGATATGGATAAGTGTTTAAAGACACAATGTGTTATTTACCTTGATATGCTTCTAAGTACTTCTGCCCTTTAACACATAGTGATTTTGGGATTTTAGTTTGCCTCTTTCTATTGTTATTATTATTTTTGAAATTTTGTTTTTACAGAATTATAGCTTGAAAAAAGCATTTAATTACATATTTTTCTAAAAATAGGTAAAAAAAAAACTATTTCTCTAGAAAATACTTTTTCTCAAACCACAATGCCAGAAGGATTCTTATAACTTTATTTAGTTTTTTCCTCCTTTTAGTCCAAAAAAAAAAAACTTTCAATTTCAACTAAGAAATGAAAATAATTTTTTTAGTAAATTAGAATTAGAATTTTTCATTTTTCTAATAATCACAAATTGAGTTTGTTTTCCAAAACATATCATGATATGGTAATTGGAACAAGACAGGTTATATTTTATTGGACATGGGTTCTATATTTAGTTACCAACATAAGCAAAAGTTGTCCAAATTGGCTTGATGGGATTAATCAATTATTTCATTATTTACCAAATCTAGGAGAGACAAGTGAGGCCTTGAAAAACAATATGCTATTAGACTCAATCTGGCACCAATTGCATTGCACCATGTCAATTTTCTTGTCCTTATTTATGTAAGCACCCACAAGCACCAAAGAAAAGAGCAACTTCACTAAATCTATTACTTTTGTCTTGATATTCAATGGATTTGTAGATTTTCATTTTCTTTATTAGATCTTCTCATTATATAGGAAACTAACTAAAATTATGAATTTTTTGAAGGAAAGTTCATCATTTTTATTGGCACACATGTCAATGGCTCTTCTATATATAGATGGTCTACCCATATCTTTCTCAACTTCTAGGCTCATGATAACAATTGATTTGAGGGTTATCCTTATCACAATCCTGTTGCTGAATTGAAAGTGTATTAATACAACATACTGCAGAATTCCTGCAATGCAAACATGTCTACTTCTATGTTTCACAGACATATAAATGTTAGTTCAGTTAATATGTTTTTAAGTGAATTCTTCACTTTTTATATCATGATATAAATATATAATTGTTAGTTAGTAGTTAAAATTGTAGAATTTTTAGAAATAAAATGAACATTATTCTGCTCACCAGGGGAAGAATAACACAAAGTGGAAATATGCATGCAATGGTTTTGTTTAGTGTAATGATTTTTAATATATGATAGTTATAAGAATTTCGACTAATTTGGATCAAACTGGATAGCAATTAGGGGAATAAAACTCTTTCAACGACACGTTTCTCGGTACATGCAATGTGCTTTTTGCTTATTGGGTTTCCATCCTCCATTTCCACAGGGGGTGTAATTGAAAAATGTTTATGATTTTCTAGGTGCGGTACAATATCCAAAAGATACAGTCAAAAATTAAAAACCCAAACTATTTGTTGTGAAATGTCAAAAATGTCCTCAATAAGGATATCTTTCCAGTGGTCAGTAGCAACCAGGATTTTCTTGAATGGATATAACTGAAAAGCAAAAATCCTGAGACTTCCATGCTTCACTCAGTTCTCCAGCAATGGCTCACTTAGCAAACTTAAATGGTATCAATGAAACTTTGCCTGCAATGCCAAAGATTACGAACAGCTTAAAAATCAAAAGAAGAGCAAAGGTAATAGGATGGTTGGGCAAGAAACAAGTTGACTATTTAGAGCATCCATTGCAGCCTACAAGAAGACTAGCATTAGGCCTTGCTTCTATATCTCTGATTGGAAATTTTAGTAATGGGGTCTCTGTTGCTGAGGATAACAGGCCTGTTCCTGAGGATAATGGCTTTTGGAGGCTTGATTTCCCTTTGGTTGGGCCTTATGTTGAAAACAGTAAGCTTTCTGCTTCTTTTGTTTTGCAAACTTAGCACTGTTTCTCTGCTGCAAAATGCTTAATTTTTTTACTTTGTTTTCGGTAGCTACAAGATTAATTAGTTGTTTGTGTCATGCAGATATTGCAAACGAGAAAACGGGTACCCGTTCTTTTCTCAAGAAAGGAATCTATATGGCGGATATTGGTGTGAGAGGAAGCATGTATAGGTTAAGGAAGTGTAGTTTTGATCTTTTGGCAATGGAGGATTTGATAGGACCAGATACTTTGAACTATGTCAGGAAGTATTTGAGGCTTAAGTCTACTTTCATGTACTACGATTTTGACAAAGTTATCTCTGCAGCTTCTGCCGATGAAAAGCAATCTCTTACCAATTTAGCTAACAGATTGTTTGACAATTTTGAGGAGGTAATATGATTGCATCAAAGTTGGTGCTTGATACACCGAACTTGAACTGATTGTTAATTTTGATGATGATTTTGACAGCTTGAAGAGGCTTCAAGAAGGAAGAACCTGCCTGATACAGAATCAAGTTACCGAGGCACGAAAGTTATTCTTCAGGAAGTCATGGACAGAATGCCAGATCTGGTCTGAAAGATTTGTCTAGTTATCCACATCATTAGCTCAGTCATTTCAGTGTATTTTCACTTGCTCTCAGAATGTTTTTGGCCTTAAACTCTTTCTGCACCTGCTTGGTTTTGACTTAAAGTAAATGCATCAAATGACATAGGCAAATCCCATCAGCATGAACAACACAATGTAAACAAGCAAATTTTGGTGTGATTCTCATTCTCAAGAACATAAAGTAATATAATACAAATTTAATGACAAGGGTACAGGCAGCCTTTCCGGGTAAAATTCATCGGTAGGTCATGGACAGGCTTTCGTGCACAATGGATTGTTCGCTATACATGTTAATCAGCTCAAGTTAGGATTACTCTTCACTTTCTCAATTTTTAAGTACTCGTGATAGAGATAATATTCCAAGTAAAAAAAAAAAATGAAACTTCTGTTATGTATCAGCCCAAGCTCAAGCGAGAATCTGAAGACCGCATGACAGTATGGCGCCGAGGAGTTCCAATCTCACAAGCATTAACCCTGGCAGCAAACCTGAGCGAGCATAGTGACTCACCCATTGAAGAGTGATCAGGAGATATGTTCACAAACATCAATGTCTTTGAGTCCCCGCCCAAACATGGCTGAATGAACATGGTATTAGAAAGGACGAGAACATCTTAAGATGATCCAAAAGACGAAAACAATATAAAGCAATAGTAGATCATACTAAAATTTTACAATTGAGACTACTTGCATGACATTTTGCTATTTAGTATATTCCATACATGCTCAAAAACAAAACATATCTTGACAAGTCTTACCTGGAGAAGATAAGTGAGCTTTGAGTTTCGAAATGGAACATGATCCTCCTTCTTTGCCAAGGCAAATATAACATCACTTAAAGATGATAGACTTTTATTGATGGACTGTATCAATTTTTTTGAAAATAAAAATAGAAATTAAGGGATGACAAAAGCATATAATAGAAAGGAGTTATAAAAGAAAATATAGCACAACAGATTAAGTCAAATTACTTGAGTTTCTTTCAATCTATCCCCAGTTGAGCCACTCTTAGAGAGACGCTCGCTCCCAGCAAGATCAATAAGATTCAAGATGCCTTGTACTTGTTGGTCAGTGCCCTGTTGAACAATAAACATCCAATTGAAAGGATATAATAACTGTAGCAGCTACAGACAAGGACTTGTAAGAGAAAATATGTCATTACCTCATTGATTCCGGATATTCGTAGAGTGAAAACAAAGTGACTTCTAGATGATTGTTCATTCATCTGGGTCTTGCCAACAGACCTGCAAGATATAATCGAAGTTATTGTTTGAAGATGTTAAACAAGGTGAAGTAAACTCACTGCATTTCATTTTGCTTCTTTGTAATGTGTACACTACATGAGCTTCTCTTTCTTTGTTTCATATGCTAATAATATGTTTAAGCCATTCCTTGTCAAGTTTTAATCACTGATAAAAAGTAAATAATTTTTCAAGCATGCACAATATAATGATGTAGAAATCAAGAAAGATAATTAATTACTCATCCATTTTAAATAGAATAATATTTCTTGTATCGAAGTAGAAAGAGCTAGAAGAGAATCTGTTTACCGGCTGCTAGCAGCCTGATCTAAAAGAAATGACACCTCCCTCGTGCTGCGAACATCTACAATGGTAAGATCAGAGACATGTGTGTTCCCATTGGCATCATGCTTTATTGCATATTGCTTTCCATTGGTACCATTTTCTGTTCGTGACAAATCTCGATTTGTCGACAACAGATCACGAATTGTTTCATTGTATATTTCCAACATTGACACCTGTGATTGTTCATGGAAATAAGATGTTAAATATTGGACTTTATTGTATATGCTACCCATGTAAAATACCAAAATACTATTGTTTACCTGCATTTCATATTTCCAGCCTTGGGACTGAAGAGACTGCCTAGTTTGGAATATTTGTTCTAATGACCGGGGAATCAACCCCTTTTGCTCTGGGTTTCCTGGTTTGCCCATCATGGTGTAAGTTTTACCTGAACCTGTTTGCCCATAGGCAAAAATGCAAACCTGGAGAAAGACAGACGACAATGTTTCATTTCAATCATGGACTGCATGCACTTGTCGCAATGCAAAACTTGTACACCAAATACCAAATAAACAGAACTAAGAAGTGAAATTGGGCATAGCTTGTTACAGCTGCCACAAACAGTTCTAAGAATTCATGTTGCACCAATGCAATGATTAGTTACAATTAGCCATATATTGGTTCCTGAAAGTATAGTGAACAAAAAAGGAACATTGAAAAATTACCTTATAACCATCAAGAGCACTTTGAACAAGCTGTGAGATTTCCACAAAAATATCCTCTTGCGATGCATCAGGTGTAAAGACTCTGTCAAAAGTGAAGGGATATTTTTGCCCTGAACACAATATAAGTTCTTAAGTTTCAGAAGCCAGTTTGAATAAGAGAAAACAATGGTGTTGCACTTGCACACAAAAGAACTTTGTCTCTTTTATAATGTTCTCATGTTCATACCATTTTGCTGCAAATCAATTCCTCTCCCAAGAAATTCTGTTGTGGTCGCGTATGAAATAACTTTGCCTTCAGCACAAGGACTATCATCAGGCAACAGAGGCCGGACTCGACAAAATACACGGATGTTCCCTTTCAGTTCCTAAAGCATAATGGAGTACTATAAGCTAATATTTAGATTATACCCCAAGAGAAAAGTTTATGGTACTATGAGAGTTACCAAGATTGTATTATGTAACTTTTTACGAAGCTTCTCTCCTTCAACAAGTTTAAATTCTGCATCTTCTAAGCGACTTTGTAACTCACTTATAAGTGTCTTTTGTGCTTCAAACTCAGTTCTTATCTCAAATGCAGACAGATCGGATACCTGAAAATGGAAAATAAACTTAGGCATAGTATTGAGTTATACCAATACTAACTTGGCAGAAAATAAATTAACCAAAAGAAAAATTTTGCAGGAACCATATAGTAATACCCGCAACTTATTTTGTGCAGCCTCTAGCTCCTCCTGCATTGTCCTCAACTGCTTACTCTGTGATAAGCATCTTTCCTGTAAAGAAATTTAGCATCATTAGAAGTTTGAAAACACATAATATTATATCAGAAAAAAGAAAAGAAGAAGAATAAAATCCAACCTCCAATTCATTTGATTTAACTGCTAGCTCTTCACAATTAAACACTTTGGCCTTTAAATCTTGCACTTCTGAGAGGTGCTTATCACGATCATTTCTTGCTTGTTGCAACTCTACCCTTAAGGTTGCAACTTCATGCACCAGAGCATCCTTCTGCTTGGCAACTTCATCCAGAGATGCCTAATAACATTATCCGCAGATAAGTAGGAGCAACAAAAAACAATAATGGGGAAACTTTTGAGTATGTCCAAAAGGGACACTATTCTGACAAAATGAACTTGTTCCAATAGAATTTGATTACATTTAGTTCATCATTTATATCCAGTGATGACATGATTTGACTAGATGCATCATGCTTACATTTGAAGGCCTCTAATAAGGCTACACTAGAAACTATGAGAGTTCAAATGGAGCATCTCATCCAAATGCATTCACTAATTAAGTCAATGATGCCCATCCATGGCTCTGCCTACAAATTTTGCCACTAAAGTTGCAAAAAAGAAGGAACATGACAGTTATATTAGCTACTAAATGAAAATGAACTGCTTATTGACTTTTTTTTTTTTTTTTTTGAAAAACAAGGATTTCTACATTAGATAGATTGGACAAGCACAACAAACAGCTATACTGTATAACTGCTTCCATTGTAACAGTAAGACATTGCTTGCTGACAAAGGTATAGATTCCTATAATACTTAGTGTAAACTTTTAATTTCCCAATTAACAGTCAATGAATAAAGAAATCAGTAAACTAAAAAATAAAAGATAAGGAGCTGCAAAATTTATGAATCTAAATCTTTCAAAGCAACTCTTCACATCGTACCCTCACCCACAAGAGCAATGAAGTCAAATTCCTGAATACTCTACAAAAGTTTTATGCAATGGAATGTTTTGCAAAAGACAAAGGGGAAGAACAAAACACCAATGTGAAAGCTCACTTTGCATGAAGCATATTGATCTTGCAATGACTTGTGTTGACCCCTTAAGTTGCTGAGGTTCTCCATAATAGCAGCTTTTTCTTTCTCACCGCGCTTAACAGTTTCTTGAGCTGTATCAAGATCTGTTTGAAGTTTACTGTTGTATAGCTGTAAGCTTGAATTGTACTCCTGGAGTAGCTTGTACATATCATTGACTGAAGTAATCTGCAGGAATTCAAAGTGTCCAAAAGCACAAAAACATGGTTAGTTTTGTGCAATAATAAAGGGACCGCAAAAAAGCAAGGGAAAAGGATATCAGAAAATTCAAGTCATATTTTATTTATTACCCTTTGATTAGCACTTTGAAGCTCTCCTTGAACCTTGGAAAGCTCCTCGGAGAGTGAAGTTTGCGACTTCTCAAAACTGAGTCTGGCCTCTTTTTCTCTAGCAAGGGAATCTACTGCTGCCTGTTTGGAGAGTACAAAGAAAAATGATTCACAAAAATTACCTAAGAAACAAAAAATTGATCAATAAAGCACACTAAATTGAATTTTCTTTTTCTTACCAACTTCTCTGATTCTTCTTTAGAAACTTTCTCTTGTAAAGAAGCAAGACTCTTTCTCAATTCTACAATAATCAAATTCAACTCTTCCTCCTTGTTTTTCAACATCAACTCTATAAACACATACAACAAGTTGCATTAAGAAAACATATATTTAGCCATCCAAAAGAAGCCCATAAAGCAAAAGGTGAAAACATACCCATTTCAGCACATTGACTCTCATTAAATTCCAATGCATTTTGCAATTTCTCTTGCTCAAATAGGTAGCATCCTTCTAGCTCTTGAAACCATCTAATACAAAGCCTTAACCTTTTTATATAATCCATCATATTGTCACATCTCTCCTACAAAACCAAGAATCAAGCAACATCATAAGCTATACCCTCCTTTGAATCCAGAACAGTGATCCTCAGAAATTAAGACTATAATAAGCTAACAAACCTTGTAATTAAACTTGTTTTTGTATTTCATTCTCTCACTTAATAATGCATCAACATCCTCTCTTGTGAACTCGATCCCACCATACTCGGATCCAGCATTACTAGGAGGGGCACTATTTGGAGCAAGCTCTTGGTCACCATTTACAATTGAAAATGCTTGTCTCATTCTTCCATAAGTTGCAGTCCCAACCATTTTGTCAACTCCTAGTTCCAGCCACTTGTCTACACTCTGCAGCTCATCACCAACAATATACTTCTTCTACGAAATCCCACGAAAGAAAAAAGATCCTCAGGTCAAAAAACCAGAGCAAAGCATATATCTACTACACTTTGTTCAAAAAAAAAAAACATATATCTACTGCACTACAAGCGCGCCCTCATCACTCTTCCTGCGAATAACCCACAAATAATATACCAAAAAAAGGAAAAGAATATTGCAATCTAAGCACCTCGCAGTAAAAAAAAAAACTATAACTCATAAATTAGTGCAAAAAATTGGAAAGATTCTTGAAAGCAAAACGGAAAAAAATGCAAAAAAAAACCCACTAAACTACACCAAAATGCAGACACAAATTCACCACCAAAAGAACAAAAAGATAAAATTTTGGACCCAGGAAGCAAAATCAGAAGAGATCCATTGATGTGAAAGAACATGAAGAAGCTGAGTGAAAACTCAAATGAGAAAAAAAAACACACACACACAAACAAAACGAAAGAGAGAAAGAAATGAAGATATGGAAGCTTACATGTGAAGAAGGGGTTGTTGCAATAATGGGAGCAGAGTTAAGTGAAGGTTTATTCTGGTTCTTTGAGGCCATTTCAAGTAGTAAAGGAGAGATACAGACACAGAAGTGAAGCAATATTTTTTTTAAAAAAATACTACATTTCATTTCATTTCATTTTATCAAATTATATATAAATTAAAAAAAAATTCTACCTTCAATATATTACATTCAATTTTTTTTAAAAAAAAATAAATTCATATAAATTGATTTTAAAATTTTAAAAATATAAGATTTAACCTATAATTGAATTATAAAAATATTTAAAATAAATATAGTTTATTTAATAGTAGATTCAAAATAAATATATTTAAACATTTTTAAAATTTCACTCATACATTCATCGTAATATATTTTTAATATTTTTAATAGTCAACGTTTAATTTGTTAAATAGTAAGAATTTTTTTTTTTGAAAGAAAAATAGTAAGAAATTTAAATTATTAAAAAGTAGTGAATTTAATATCTGATAACCGTATGAATGAAAATTTTCTCCTAAATTAAAAAATTAGTACAATTATAAGGCATTCTCACCCTGTATTGGATACACAATTAATTTTTACTCACATTTTGCAACTGTCATTTACAAAAAAATTGGGTTTTAATTCTACAAAAAATTAAATATGGATCTACCTTTATATGTACTTAAATAAAAATCTATACAAAATCTTATATCATTAAATTAATTTATTTTATCTAAATTATCGGTATTCAAAATTGTTGACCTTTTATTAATTATGTTCGATTTGAATGGAATCCATAAAAATATTTTAACAACTATTTTAACACAATAATTCAAATTTAAAATGTGATTTAAGTGATAATAGTCCATCAGCTTGTGAAAGATTGTTGGTTATGTAGTAAATTTAGCTGAGATTAACCTAAATTTAGAGTGAATATTTGGTTCAGAGTTAGGTGGGGTCATGGATTGCGTTTAAAGCTAGGGATCGATTGGGATCACAGCCGTTGCTTTTACTAACAGGAAGATGATGCAAAGTGAAGAAAAAAGAGAAAATGACACCTGATTTTTTTATTTTTCAAATATTATTTTTATTAATTTAATCTATAAACAAAATAAATAAATAAATAATTTAGATATATATATTTGAAGTATTTAAAAATGGCAATAGGGCGGCATTAGACGAGGGTGCTTGTCAGGAAGCATTATGACTATATTGCCCTTTAACTTTCATTTAAATACGTCACAAGATAAAGGATCCCATCACCTTTTCGAAAGTGTTTGGATTCTTATTAATTTCTCATTTATGGTTTTTAATTTTAGTTTTTTAAAAATTATTGTAGCATATAATATATACAAATACCAATATTTGAAAATTTATTTTTTATTCATTTTAAATGCATAATATCCAATAATAAAATGGAATAATTGCACCAATGGTATCTGAACTTTTTAAATTTTGATAATTGAGTGTTTGAACTTTTTTTTTTATTCAATTGAGTATCTGAAGTATAAAAAAATAGCTCAAGCAAGTGCTTCTGATCTATTTCTAGACACTTGGAGCGATGACTAAGCGAATGTGGGACCTGTTTTTGATGAGTTAGCCTCCATGTCATCAAAAATAAGAAAAAGACTATAATGGCCTTAGAAAAAATGATATGAGGACAAAAATGCCCTAGGTAAAACCAAGTGTTACATTTACAGCTTTCAATTGTAGTCAAATTGGGAATTAGGTTAATTTGATCTCTAAAATTAATTGGTAAGTAAATAGATTCAGTTATTGGAAGAGAAAAAATATTGAAGAGATTGATGATTTCTCTCTTTCTTCTCCTGCTCCAAAGATTTGTCAATTGCTACTAGTACCTACCCATTTGTTAACCCTACCCAACTTCACCACCACTTCTCTACTACTACTGTATGGAACAAAGAAGAAGAAGAGAAAGCAATCGTTGTATACAAGCAGCCTCCTATAAACCCTAACTTACCTTCTCCTACTTCTAAGTTCTTTATCTCTATTGCTTATGATTTCATTTTTGGTTTTAAGGGTAAGTTCTCTGATTGCTAATTTTTCTTTTGATTATGATTGTGACGGTAGAGGACACTCGGTAGCTAATATTGTTCGTTGTATGGATTATTTATAGCAGATCAATTTTTTCAATCCACTTGTAGCTTTATTAGCATAAAATTAGTTGAAGACGAAGAAGAAAGTAATGAGAAGAGGAGCATGGTCGTCGTTCCCTGGGTACCGACTAACCTTAACCTTCTGCAACATGTGGAGGTTTGTCGAGCAGAGGCCATGTAGGAGGCTGAACAAGATGGAGAAGCCACAATGGATATTGAAGACATGACAACTAAAAAGCAGAGTATGTGGGTATGGGAATGGTGGTTCTGATGTTGCAATTTCCACTCTTATCTCATCGTCCCATTGTTATGCCCTTTTTTTTTTTATGGGTTTGGAAGATAGAAAGTAACTCAGTGGTGATGGATTGAACGAATCACTGAGAAAGAATCTGCATTTTTTTTTTGGATGGTAGGATTTTTCAAACCATCTTTTGTTGTTAGCCCTTGTAACTCTCAGTCCATATTGATGTTGAAGGTTTTTTGTCCTTAAAAAAAAACTCATAATCAGGATGTACTTTGTATAGTCTTTAGGCTTGAAGTTTAAGTGGTGGTTGATCTTCTTGGTTGTAGAAAGAGATTGAAGAGACAACACAAACTAAAGCTACACTGGAAAAGATTGTGAATGTGAGATTGAGTGCTGCACAGTTGAAGAATGTGCCAACACAGTCTTCTGATTCAAAGCATATTAAATATAAGCCTTCACAACAGTAAGCAGCTTTCAATTCAGGTTGATAGTTCGAATCATTTTTGAATGGTGGAGAAGAAGAACAACAATCGATTTTGAGTTTTTGATAGTTGGAATCATTTTTGAGAAAAAAAAAAACCCTTTTGATTTATTAACCCTAAATCCCAAATTTGCTTCTCCTTTTTTTAACATAGCTTCAGGGTTATTATTGTCATACCAACTTTTCTATGTATGTGGCATATGACATGGAGGCTTATTCAGCTTCATGTGGTCCCACATAACCTTTCCGATAGTGCCACATATGCCTAAAACGGTCAGAAGCACTGGCATGAAATGTTATTTTTTTTGAATTGAGACACTCAATTGAATAAAACAAAAGTTCAGACACTCAATTATTAAAATTTAAAAAGTTCAGACACTATTGGTGCAATTATTCCTAATAAAATTAACAAGATGTGTTTGTTGAATATAAATATTTAAAACACTTCCCATCTTTTTTTTTTTTTTCAAACGACTAATTTCATAAACATAAGCCAAAAGGCAAATAGGGATCAGCATCCATACAGAAAAGCATCATCCATAATAGATAGTCACAATTTATACTTCTACTTATAGTAGATATTAATGTAGAAGTATATCATTTGACTATCAAAGCAAAAAGACAAAATATAAATCCAGTAATTACACAGAGCTGGAAGGAAGAGCTAAGGAGCTAGCAGGCTCATCATTCGCGGGCACATGAGCAGAAGAGGATCTTGCCATATCTTTCATTCGAAATTTTCTAATTTTCTTGGAAATGCTTGGCTTTGTTTTGCTTGGGGATGAGGTGCCTAGGAGGGACTCCATGGTGAGCATGGCACACTCAAACTTCTCGGCAAGAGAGGTAACTGTTGGTGCATTGATATTAGATGGATCGGACTTTGATAGGCTTTCCACAACTGGGACTAACTTTAATGAGTTATTGGTAGTAGAAGGGCTACTTTGGGCTTGAGTCTGGTTTAGAAAACTTGGCCTTAGGAGCTGAAAATTCTACTTGGGCTTAGAGTTCATTTGGGAGAAGGGCTAATTCTTTTCTCTTGGAACTATACCCTTCTATCTCGTTGGAATTAAACTCCAGGACGAGACTTCCCAAGTTCTTCTGCAAGCGCCGTTTTGTCTTTGCAGAGTTATCATTACCAACTTCTCCTAATTGCACACGATTTGTTAGACAATCTTCTGAATGAAGCGCCAAGGTGGAAGCATGAGGAGAATGCGCCTCAGTGTGAGCCTCCGAATTAAGAGAAAGCTTCTCAATGAAGCTAGACATCTATGCAAGGATAGAGCTTTCTTCCTTTATTAATGGCGGATGCAACACTACTTTTCTCATCGGAGAAGCATGAATCCATGGCCCATAGGCTTTGTTGCTATAGACACATTCTGTAATTTCCTCTTTAGTGATGTAGGTGGGACAATTTTTGGTAATGTGATTAAACAAACAATATAAAACTGCATAATCCAGGGAGCCTTTCATGTTGCATAACCACCCATTTACTCTTCCCATCAATTTTATTTATAAAACCTTTGGGTAGAGCTTTCTGAAGATCAACACGAACCCGTAGCCTCATAATTAACATAAGAAAAGAAATTACCATAATAGAGTTGATCATCAATGGATAGCAAATCAACAAACATTGCTTGAGCAATTTTAATAGCAGTTTCCCTAGTAATCTGATTAAGAGGCAAACCAAAGATTTGAACCCAAAAGCATTCAGAGTTATAATCAAGTTCATCAAAAGAGAAGGATGGATTCCAGTCAACAATAACCATGAGCGATCTATGAATATACCAGGGGACTCCATTTTTAACCCTATCTTTATCTTCAGATTTCTTAAAAACCAATAAGAAAGTATTTTTTGAGCCTACCTATTAGACTTGAAGATCCGAGATGAAAGACCAAACTTGTGAAAGAATATTGAGGAGGCTGTTTGTTGTATATATTATTGGACTCAAGATTTTGCAAGCAAGCTGATTCTTCTAGTGGTCTAGTAGTGGTTCTGTCGAGGTTTTAAGCTCCAGAGTTGGTATATCTTCGTTGGAGGTTTTCTTTTAACAAGTATCAAGAACTGGTTGAGTAGTAGTGGTAAAGGTTGCCATTAATGAGAGCTGAGAAGTGGTTGAGAGAGGAGTTAATGCACAAAAAAGAAAAGAAAGGTTAAGGAGAAGAGGAAAAGTTGAGAGAAAAACTATCCCATATTTGTCCCTATCCTGGAAACTACTTGGTCACATTTTCTTCCACTTGATACAGCAGATTCCATCTTTTATTTTTTATAATGTAAATAATTAGCATATGTGCTATTTGGTTTCTATTAAAATATAAATATATGAATTCCACCCGCAATTTTTCAGCCAAACGGCTAAATCTTTATGAGTATTATGAGAGAATTTGATATAAAATCTCTCATCCCTCTGTTTGTAATGATTAAAAAAATCATGAACTTTGGATATGATATTTGACATTTACAAGTAAGTTTCTTATATTTATGAGAAAATGGATAGTGCTCTATTTTACCAATAGTAGCACAATAGCCTAAAAGGTTATTACAAAATAATGCCTTATGTTTTATGAATTCTTCCACCCTAAAAAAAATGTTAAATATAGTTGTTGATAGAGAATTTAGTTAGAAATTGGGGCTTTTTTCTTTTTTTTTTCTTTTTTCGATAAATAGGGAGGTCATATCACGATGGCAAGGGGCAGTTCTCTTCTTTTAAATTAATGACGGTAGAATTCGAACCGTACACCTTGAGAAATTTTTAAAAAGGAATTACCACTTAATTATTTCCTCACTAGTAGGATTTTTTCCTTTTGGTGAAAATATTTAGCTCGCAAAAATGAGATCATGAAGTTGGAAATTATGTGCTCATAAGTCATAACTAGAAACTCTTTGCATGATTACATTGGAAATTTTTGGTTTTATTCCATCTAAAAGTTTTGAGATTATTAATAATTTTTTAAAAAACATTTCTTCAATTTCTTAAATACAAGAAAATAGAATTATTATATGTCTACACACACAAACGTTTAGTTGTTGAAACATAATAATCAAGGGAATTATTTGTGCCAACTTGCTAGTATGAGTTTTTGGTTATATTTAATGTACCAAATCATTCATTCAATTTAGAGAAAGGAAATATTTACTAAAAATTTTTAAATTATGTATATTTTTTGGTTTTTCAAAATCTCAACTTTACTATAAACATTAAAAAACAATAAAGAAAAAATGTTTAGAGAATTTTACATGATGATAACAATTATGAATGATAAAAAAAAAATCAATCAAAATCCACTTGTTAGATTAATTAGCAAGAATAAAGAATGTTCATAGGTAGCACACGAGTTTTTGTGACATTATGTAACACCAAAGTACAAGAGATATGGTAATTAAAAACAATAAATAATTAGATGAACTCTTCCCTTTTTTTTTTTTTGGTATAACCACGAGGTGTCCTGGACGGGCCCCAACTATGGGAGGCACCTTTAAGCCCGTACCACATCCAGACTAAATCCCTGCTCGAGCCGGGTGGGACCCTTTTGAGGTGGCAAGCTCTGGCCCCAAGATTTAAGCGGCTGCATACAAGGCTGGGGTTCGAACCCCTAACCTCTTAAGCCAGATCTGCTCCCTTTGCCAACTGATCTGCGCCTTGGGGTTGAACTCTTCCCTTTTACTCATTATGATGTAATTTCTTTTTGGTGATGTAATGAGGGTAGATGGGATAAATTTTTTTCATTATTTTTAATTACATAGATTTTCCTTTGAGTAGAATTATGAAATTTAATTCTCATCGTGTATCTATTTATTTTAGTGAATTAATTTTTTTTACTTGATGACTTATGTGTTTATAATATATTAGAATTTATTATACATATAAAATATTTAAATTATAGCCCAATATTTAAAATAACAATATTATTACTATTAAATTAAAATGTTTTATACTTCTGAAAAGCAATTCACACAATATATCTGTCTGACTACAAAATTTACTTAACAAAATTGGGATGAAATGAAATTTAATTTTATTAAGTTATGTATTATACATTAAAAAAAAAGGTTTTAATGTAATAATAAAAGTGAGAGCAATAATTTTTTTTGAATAATTACACAATACACACATATGGTACATTGAGTCAACACGTTACTTAATAAAATACGTGTAATTTTGTTAAGCGCGGAATCAACTATATACCACACACACACACTTTGTATAACCGATGTGGAATCCAAGACCAGAGCATAGAATACCACGAAAGTATTACACATTATCCACACCGCATTCAACCGTAGCTTAATGAGAGCAATAATTTAGATAGCCTAACTTTAAACAAATTAGATTAGATTACCAGTAACAGTTAGATTAGATCACAAAATTAAGTATAAGGTATATCAAACTGTATCAACCAAGTACCAAACTTTATCAAACATTAATTAAATTATATTATCTTTAGGTTTTGTATAATGATTAAATCCCATGCAGCTATTAATGATTATGGAATACCTAGAAAAAGCAAATATAAACATATACGAGGGATATCATTGAAACATTAAATGCAAAATGATTATTTGCTGCTAGATCATAACAAAAAAATAAAATAAAATATCTCCAAATATCATGAAAGACTAAATTAAGCTTTCAAGGAAAAAAAATATGAGAATCGATATAATTGTTAATTTTCCCCATCGAGGAGCATTAGTCCAGCTATTTAGATTTTTCATTTGCTTAAACTTCATAAATAATTTCTCTATGCCATGCTAAATTAATTTTGGTTTTACATTTTTAATATTCTTTAATTTCAATATAATTAAAAAAATTAAAATGACCAACAATCATTAGAATCAGTTAATAAGGAGTTGTTCTTGTTTAAGTGATGTTTCAGGTTTGAATCATGATGCATACAGTTATATTAAATTAATTATTAAGAGATATTTATCGTTACTGTGATTCTCTATATATCAAATTGAATTAATTAGATTTCAATATATTTTGAATATTAATAATTTAGATAAAATTTAATATTTATTTCATAAAATATAAAATGTACCACTACATCTAGATCAGTACTAGACACTAGGCATGTGCATCGCTCGTATAGAGTGTCACTTGTACAACCAAAAATAAATAAATTTACTAACTAATTTTCAATTTTCTTGAAATGGGTGCTAGCAATTTTTTTTTTTTTCTTAAATTTTCCTAGAGAAAGAATTTGCCATCACTAGTTCTTAGATTTGGCAACAAATGTACAAAGAGTATTAAAAAAGTGTCCCATCTCACATGGTGTAAAGCAGGTGCTCTATCTATTTGGCTTTTGGTGGTAAGTTACATTCATGTGGTCTTTCAAAAAAACTATATAAAAATTAGTGATGATAATCCTTTTTGGAGGCTTCTTCTTTAGCCATTTTTACTACTTTCACTCTCTCTAAAAGTTCAGATTAGATTTTATCCTATGCGTGTTGCACTAACATTTCCATTTTAAAAAAGAATGCATCAAATTGTCGATATGTTTCATGACTTTCCAGCTTAAGGTACTAGCAGAACTCTCTTCCTAATGTAAAAAAATTATTGAAATTTAAAAAAAAAATTCGATGATATTGAATTTATCAGCGTACATATATAAATTTCACGGTGAATATATATAAAAACATGTTACACTCGATAATTTCTGATAAAAAACTATACTAATAGTATGTATATCATGTTGCATAATTAATTAATTCGAATAGAAAATTGTAAGTGAGGTGACATTGTTCTTGCAAAACCCTATTGCTGATGGTTATGGCTTGCCTTTTTTCAAGATGGGGAGAGACAATACCTTTGATTTTCAATAATTTCTTAGTTAGAAGTGATACATCAATAAACTTCCTATTTTTGGACTAAAGAAAATTTTATAAGATTCAATTGCTTTAATTGCTTTGGTACATTGTATGACATTATGGTCTAGTTGCCAAGATAATACATGTTACTAAGCTTTTCAATGAACAGCCAAATTAAGGCAGGAAATTTGGGTGGCATTTTGATGACATTGCCTTGATGTCAAGCAAAGTAAAGCTTATGGAAGGTTTCATCTTCAAGCTAAAATCACCCTTTCAAAACAATTGATGTCTTTAGATGCGTAGTAAATGGTTAAAGCATATTAGGTGCACAAATTTTAGAAATTAGTTTAGAAACAAAATTAAATAAGATTAACCATTAAAAATCAATAAATGACAAAAAAAATTTAAGCCAATTAGAATGATTCGTATTTCACTTATAAAAATTATGAAAGTTTCGAGTACGAATCTCCATAAATTTATTATGTAGTTCACGGTCTGTTCAACCTTAATTGTATAAAAATGACAGAAATTAAAAACATTATATTTGACTATGCATGAAGTATAAAAAGTAAAATTAACAGAATCTAAATATATGGATAGCGATGACAAAAGGGTGACTTTTCATATCCTCGGATAATCCGTAGGAACTACATATTGCATGTATATATAATTTCTTGTAGCCTGTAGGATCTAAATGTTGTCTGATGTGTCTTTTGATTTTGGCAATTTTGTTCTCTAATACTGAACCACTTGGCTCTTTTAGAAAGCTTTGCCCTATTCTCAAAATCTAATTGGTAAATTTTTTTATGGCCGGAGGACTGCCAAATTGACCATTTCTAAAGCCTCTCTCATTTTTCTCGATATTTATTCAATGGGATGATGGCATATAAAAATTGAGGTGATACTGAAATTTATAACATATGTATATATATTATTTTTTTTATTAATTAAATATAAAATATTTAAAGTATTTGTTGTAAATTTAATTATTAAATATAATGCACTCAAAATAAATAAAAATGTTATCAATATTCGTTGGAATCAACTGATGAAGAGTTGTGTTCACATACATAATGATATTTCATATTCGAGCTGTAATATGTACAGTTACATTAAATTAGTTGTTTAAAAATTTTTACTATTTTTTAATTCTAATTGAATTGAATCATATTAATTAAACTCCAGTAAACTCTATATACCATGATTTAAAAACAGGTGAAGAGATTTATGAATGGTAACATTGCTTTTAGTGTTACTATACATTGCGCATGAAATTTTATCTATGTTATCCATATGGAGCTCTACATAAAATAATGAATATGGGACAGTACTGAAAACTTAGTGTGCACTAGAATATGATTAAAGAAGAAAAAAAAAAGTCCCAAATTTTGTGGGGATGATAGGATACTGGCCTGCAAAGGAAATGCAAGAATATTCTTTAAGGTACATATAGAAAATTTATTAATTTTGTGAAGGTAAATTAAGATACAACTCATAAGCCATATATATATAT
>CATIWK010512777.1:0-11505 GCA_949634005.1 Mallotus japonicus
CTTTTGGGGCACTGGTTATTTGATTATTGTTGTCAGTCAATCTTTTGAGTTTTATATTGCTGCTTATGACTAGCAGTGTATAATTTATATCATCCCCAGAAATTGTTGAGCGTCGAAATTGATTTTTTTTTTCTAACTAACAGTAAAGAATAGGCTTAATTCTATAAGCTTATTGCTTTTATCTTAGTGGGTTTGGTCCAGTTCAGTTCAAATATGCAGAGTAAGCTGTTGAACTGGTTTTTGTTTTTCTTGCATGCCCTTGTTGTTTGAGTTTGATTTTGGTAAAAAAGTGCTAGAAGATGAGCAAATGAGTTCTTATAAATGATATCAATTGGTTTAGTGCTATAGTGATTTGGTGTCATCTCTCATAGAATTACTCTATATATATATCTATTTTTTTAAAATTTTTTTTTAATTTTTTAATTTTTTAATTTTTTTTAGGCATGGACTTGTTGGGAAAAGCCATAGAAATGGCTCATCCTTTAGTGGAAAATATTTTAAATTCTGAAGAAAAGAAGAAGGATCTGAAGAGAAAATTGCTGCAGCTCAAAAGCATGGAAGCTGATGTAATTGTAGAATTAGAAAATGCAGAGAGGCAATATTGCAAGAAACCAAAGAATGAAGTTCAACATTGGTTGAGTGATGTGGGAAAGGTGAAAAATGAAATTCGGAGCATCGAACAAGAAGGAGAACAAGGTGGATGGAGCATACTGCTAGGGAAGCGTGTGGAGAAAAAGATTGAAGAAGTAAAAGAGCTTATCGATCAAAGAGGCAGATTTCAAGGAGAGCTTGTACTTGATGTGCATGATAATCGTGGAGAAACATTGCTAGCTCCAAAATTAGTGGGTCAGGCATTTGAAACAAATAAGGAGGAGGTATGGGAATGTTTAATGAGAGATGAGTTCTCAAGCATTGGCATTTATGGAATGGGTGGCGTGGGTAAAACCACATTGGCTACACACGTTCATAATGAGCTTCTTGAACGAAAAAATAGCTTTCAGTGTGTTTATTGGATAACCATGTCACATGATTTTAGCATTTATAGATTGCAAAATCATATAGCATAAGCTATTGGTTTTGATCTCTCCAAAGAAGATGACGAGAAAAAGAGAGCTGCAAAATTGACAAAAGCACTGATTCAAAGGAGAAGATTTGTTATCATTTTAGATGATTTGTGGACTCCTTTCCCTCTAGAGAAAGTAGGAATACCACTTGGAATTAATGGATGTAAGTTGATTATTACAACTCGGTCCTTAGATGTTTGCTGGAAGATGGGTTGCCAAAAGAACTTCAAGGTTGAACCCCTTTCTGAAGAAGAATCTTTGAACCTGTTTATGGAGAAACTAGATCAGACTATTCCTTTAGAATTTGAAAGAATTGCAAAATCTATTGCAAGGGAATGTGCTGGTTTGCCGCTTGGAATTGTAATAATAGCTGGAAGTATGAGGGGAGTAAGTGATATTTGTGAGTGGAGGAATGCGTTGAGAGAATTGCAAGAATCAAGAGTTAAGGAAGGTGACATGCAGTACGAGGTGTTCCAGGTGTTGAAATTCAGTTATAACCGATTGACTGATACAGCATTGCAACAATGCTTCTTGTATTGTGCATTATATCCAGAAGATCATAAGATCAAAAGAGAGGACTTGATAGAGTATTTGATTGTTGAGGGAATAATAGTAGGAGGAAGCAGGCAAATAAAATTTGATGAGGGCCATACCATGCTCAATAGACTTGAAAAGGTATGCTTGCTGGAAAGTGTGATGGAATGGGGAGACAGATGTGTGAAGATGCACGACTTGATAAGGGATATGGCCATCCAAATAATGGAAGTGGATCATCAAGTCATGGTTAAAGCTGGTAGACAATTAGTTGATATTCCAGATTGGAAGAATCGGACAAAAGGCCTCACCAGAGTTTCATTGATGTATTGCAACATCAGTGAAATTCCTTCTTGCTGTTCACCAGAGTGTCCTAATCTGTCAACCTTGTTGTTGCGTGGCAATAAGCAACTGCAATCAATTGCAGATTCTTTTTTTGATGAAATTCATGGGCTCAGGGTTCTTGATCTCTCTTTTACGGGCATTCAAGCATTGTCGGGTTGCATTTCTCGTTTGGAGGGCCTAAAGGCATTATTACTCAGAGGCTGTAGCAGGCTAAAAAGCATTCCATCATTGACACAGCTTAGGACTTTGGAGAAGTTGGATATCAGTTATACAAAAGTTGAAGAAGTGCCGCGAGGTATAGAATTGTTGTGCAATCTCATGTATCTGGATATCAGTAATACAGAAATAGCAGAGGTACCTATTGGGATATTACCAAAGCTTTCCTGCTTGCAAGTCCTCATACTCAATTCAGTTAAAGCAGATGAAATAGCACCATTAATGAAGTTGGAAACCTTGGAATGTGTTTTTTATAATGTTGGTGAATTCAATTCGTACACTTCTTCAACAATTATGCACAATTTTAGGAAATACTATCTTGTGGTATCACAGTTTAAGCATCCGGACAATGTGTTATCACGAGGTCTGAAAGTTGCATATTTTGATGATTGCAGTATAAGTGAAAAAGAAGATGCCCTACTTCTCCCAAAAGATGTCCAATGCTTGGATTTTTTTCATTGCAGCATCAAAATAAGGAGCTTATGCTTAAAAAATGCAACTGAACTGAAGTCCCTTACAATTACATCTTGTAATGGGCTAGAATGTTTGTTTTCGTTGTCCTGCTCGCCTTCAATATTTCAAAGCCTTGAAGATATATATATTAGTGATCTGAAAGACTTACAGTTCCTGTTTAGCAGAGAAGGAGCAACTGCACCACCACCAGCAACAACATTGTTACCACCTCATGGTGCATTTTCCCTTCTAAAGAAATTTTACATGTGGGGATGTCCATGTATGAAGAAGCTGTTCCATCCTGGTTTATTCTCAAACCTTCAAAACTTGGAAGAGATTTCTGTTCATTACTGTAAAAACATGGAGGTGCTGATTGATGTGGAACAGCAACAGGAAAGCCATAACAGTCACCGCAGTATGGATTTCAATCTTCCGAAATTACAGTCTTTTAGTTTGAGCAACTTGCCAGAGCTGGAGAGCATTTGTGGTGGAAAACTGATTTGCCAATGTCTCTCCACAGTTTATGTAAACAGTTGTGTGAAGTTAAAGAGGATGCCACTCTCTCTTCTCTTGCTGCATGATAACCACCCATCCCCTCTCCCTTCTCTTCAGATGATCAAAGTATATCCTGAAGTGTGGTGGGAGTCAGTTAAGTTGGAGCATCCTGATGCCAAGACTGTGCTCTTGCCCCTTTGCCACTTCAGTCAGTTCTAATGAGGAAGTGTTCGTTGAAGCTTTTTGTCACAAGATGGGGTAAGCTGCTTGCCCATCCATGTAAGGTATACCTGCACTTAATATGAAGTAGATTGCATTTTTCTTGTAATTTTGACTTGTTCTGTGAAGAAAATAAACTTCCCTTAAACTTTTGTAGAAAAATAAGCAAATGTTAATTATTTTTCTATTTAACCTTTAAACTTTATTTTGAATCTATTTAACTCCTACAATTCATAAAATCACCATATTTTATAAAATAATGTTGATAATAGGCACAAAAATTTTGTATGGGGCAAAACAAGGTCAATTAAAATAGACAATATGATTGAAAAAAGAATTTCTTTGCTATGTTTGGATGCAAAAGATTTAAGCATAGATTTGGATTTCAATCAAATCTCTTGTTTGGGACTATATGAATTTGTATTAATGAGAATTTAAAACAAATTCATAATAGCTCATTTAACGAGGATTTGAAATAACATCTTCCTACATGTTATTTGAAATCTTTATATTTAAAATTTAATATTTGAAATTCAAAATTTCAAATCAAATGCTTGCATCCAAATACGATGTAATTTTTTTTTATTCGTATTTTTATTAGTTTAAAGCTAATTTTACTATTTTTGTGTTTAAAATTATTTGAAATCGAGTATCTCTCAATTTCAATATTGTATTAGTTAAATACAATTGAAAAATACAAATTTAAAGGTGAAACAAGTTAAAAATAAAAATTTAAAGATTCAATACAAATAATAAAAATTGAGAGGTGTTAAAAGCTAATCATGTAAGATTTAGGGATAAAACTATGCATTCAACCTTTTTTTTTTTAAATACAGTTTGTTTTTAACATAAGAGGAAGTTATTTGTTACTAGGAAAATTGTTTCAATATAAAATGATAATGGTGGAGGAAGAACATAAAAGAAGAACATGAACTTTATTTATTTATTTTCATTTTGATAGTGAAAAGGTGAGTTGAAAGAGAGTATGATGTGACTGTATAAATGGAAAAATAGGTCTAACTCAGTTGTACACATTTCTTAAATCATATGGGAAAATTTTTTTATTTTCATTTGTTATCAAGACTCAATTTTTTTAAAAAAATTCTTTTGGAACTCAATTGTAAAATTTTAAAAACTAAAATTTGAACAAGATGAAGCCACTTTTTTTTTTTTTTTGATAACAAATCGTCTATTGCTTTAGGAAAGAATCTAATTTTTCATGATAGAAGCAAGCATATAGACAACAAGTATCATTTCATTAGAGAATGCATTGGGAAAAAGGAGATTCAGCTTCAATATGTTATATCCAGTTGCAGACATATCTACTAAAGTTCTAAAGGTTGAAGATTTCTGCAGATTGAGAGCTATTCTTGGGTTGTTAGATCATAAGTTTAAGAGGGGGTGTTGAGAAGATAAACTTATTTCAGTTATTATGTTTCAGTTATTATGTAGTTTCAATTGTGGTGAATGTCTAAGAGTCACTTTTACTTCCAAGAGTCACTTTTGTAATCTATAAATATATTCAGAATGAAGCTTTATGAATCAAGAGATTTATTGAGCCAATACAGAATTTCCTTCTCTGTCTCTTTAATTTTTCTTTTTGGTTTCTTTTCTTCAACAATGTTTCCTTTGCTGATTCTGACATTCTAGTTTGTTCCAGTCATATTATACGTATGAAAAAAAAAAAAAAAAAAAAATCAAACCAGATATCTGGTTTTAAGCCCAGTGAGGTAGGTAAATCTTTTTAGCCTTCAGGAAATTCATCCTTAACCTACTCCGCTTTGTGGTTTACTTCCAATTTCTTTTATCTGAACTTTGGTTCTAGTGTTTTGTTGCATATTTTGAGTCAGCATAGTTTTTAGTCTATAGAATTCCATTCTTTGTTTTCATATCCTTGACTCATTCTTGAATATATGCTCAAAATTTTTGAAAACAGCACAAATATGAATTCTCATTATGGGCAAACAGTTGATTCTTGTAATTTCTATTCTTAGTTGGCCATAGTCAGAATTTGGACTGCATGTATATAGATAGATTTTTTTTCTCACTCTGCCACACCCTACATAGCCTAAATTTCAAGAATTTGTTTCCTGCTATTGCCAACATTTTTGTCATGTTAACTTTTCTGTTGCTGATTGCCACATTTATTGGGTTTCCTTCTCTTGTTTTTTTTATTATATTATTAATATCATTCTTATTGTATTATATATTTACGAAAATGCAGGTATGGGAGGTGAAAGTTGCAGACTTGACCATTCGTCTTGTTTATCATGCTGCAGTTGGTGAAGTGAATTCTGACAAGGTTGAGTTCATCTTCTTAGCACTTGATGTTTTATTGATATGAAAATGGGCTCTTGAGCATTATTGAACCAAATGATTAACTTTATGCTGCCAAACATAAGGAATATCTCTTTCCCCAATTCCCCCTATCCACATACACAACAATAACATATTCTCCCATATATTCCAGGTTGCCAATATTTATAATGCTCAGAAACAAAATCATCCTAACGTCACAAGCCGACAGTGATGATGATCAGTAGCTGATGACTTAGTTATTGAAAACGGGTGATCTTCAATGACCTCAAAGTGAGGCACACCCTCTGTATATATATTATTAATAAAACAGGATAGAAGTGGTCACAAGAGATATGTATAAGTAGTTACAAAACAACATACATATATATCACAACATCACAACAAACTTAGCTATTCTATTAGTTATTTGGTCCAGTCGATTCCCAAAGACTTTTCCTTGAAAAGATCAGAAACATTGTGGATAGCTGCAAGTAGATATCCCATTGAACATTGTAGTCTTTGGCCCTAACACTGAAAGCTGGAATACATTGCATTCTTGTATCTGCAGTTCCTATTTACCTCTAGTTTACTAGGGTTAAACAAAATGCCGGCTGTCATGTTGACATTTCTTAGACACCAATATTGATGTTGAGCAGCCAGGTAACTTATTGAGCTGCCAGGTTAACTGCTATAGCCGAGCATGCAGTTCCGGTGATTTAAAATGTGTGGTTGTGGGGGAAATATTCTTTCCCACTCCCAAACTAGGTCCTTTACTCCATGGACAAGGTACTCGAATGATTATTATTTTAAACTGTTTTATAACATATTTTTATCTTTTATTGTACAATGTTGTAGGATAAGCACTCTTTTTAGGGTCTTCAAAAGATGGTGCAAAAGAGAAAAAAGTTGATGAAGTGTCTCTGGGGAACCAAATGGGGGATTCTTACTACTACTTTCTTTCCAAAGTCGGTGTTATTAATAATCCAGATTTTAAGTACTTGTATTGACATCAGTGACTAGACTGGGCAGTGATACACCTGATGGAATTAGGATGTTTAGCAAATTTTTATATAATTTATCCAGGAGAGGAAAACGCTATGCTCATTTTCCCTTTTCTTTTTCAAAATAAGTTCATTAAATCTTTGGATCAGAGTACACTACAACAATTATCACCTACAACTTCATAATGATTTGTGGCTAAGTTTATAAAATTCTGTAACTAAATGTTTTTAGCCACAAAAATAAGTTTCATAGCTTGCTATAGTAAGAAACTACAACTGGCGTGGTGAGATTTATGTATTCTGCAGCTATTTTCATATTTTTATTTACATAACTTATGTTAATAAAGTTAATTTGTAAAAAGGTAATAAACTTAATTTTCACAAAAATATAAATTGTGTAGCAAAAATATTAATTATCAGCCACAAAAGTATTGTTCTATAGCAAATAAAATATATATGTAAGAAAAAATAAATGGAGCTAATAAAACAATATAACATCCTCCTTCTTTATAAAATTTAAATTTAAATTTCATTTTAAATGCTATTTAATTGTAGCATGTTCTTCTTAAGCTTTGCTACCTTAAGGTAGACGTTACGAGTAGCAATATCACTACTCGCGAGCTATAGGTGTTTAAATTATGACATGATATATTCACTTAGTGCATTTTATGTTTTAAATTCCATCATTTTAATTAATTGCAAAAAATTAAAATTTCAAAAAATAAATTTTAATTAACATTTAAAAAAAGTATTTACAGACTATAGGTGTTTAAATCATGGCACGACGAGTTCACCCACTGCATTTTAGATTTTAAATTTCATCATTTTAATTAATTGTTAAAAAAATAAAATTTCAAAAAAATAAATTTTAATTAACATCGAGGACAATATAGTAATTGCTCAAAAAATTGTCTTTTAACTACTCGTAATGTCATGAGTGGCAATATGTATCACAATTAAGGGTGTAATCGAGTTGAGCCGAGCCGAACTGAGCTTTGGTTAGTTCGGGCTTGGTTTGTTTATAATTAAGCCGAGTTTGCTATCTCACTTGATGTTCATGAGATATTCGCAAGTTTAAATAAGCCTAAAGAAATTTTAAAAAATGCAAACTATAAATTAAAACTATACATTAAACAATTAAAATAAATTATTTATTAAATAAACTACAATATATGTAATAAAAATGGCCAAATACACCTTTTCACCCCTGAACTTTCCAACTTTGACCTATTGCACTTCTCAACTATCATTTTTTCCCATAATACCTCTATACTTCTATTTTGGACCTATGTCACCCTCAATTTAGCAACAATATTCGCGTGGGTTAAACGTGCGCTGACATGGATTAAGTCATATGACATGACATCCACGTCAGATGGACTAAGTCATGTGACATGGCACCCACATCATTATAGAGTATGAGAGCTTCCCTTAAATAAAAAATTTCCAAATACTTGAAGAAACCCTAAACCGTAAAAACGAATAATAGCAGAAGGGACCGTTCACCAAAGGAAAATGCCATCTGAATTAATAATCAAAGAAGGAAATGGGTCTTTGGCCTCAGATGATTCTCGGGGTTCGTTGGAGTGTGGAAATGGTTCAAGGGTGAGGTTTTGGATGGATTATTGGATCATGGACTCACCTTTGATTGATATCACTACAGCGCCTGTGCCGGATGCTAATTGCAATCTTATGATTTGTGAGTATGGGGTCAGGAAACTGGATGGAAGAGGGAGCTTTTCACCCCTTATCTTCCTCAGTAAGCTCTTCTATCTATTGCTGCATCTATTCCGCCAGATGTTCATAGTCCTGCAGATAAGATTTATTGGGGTTTAAGTAGCTCTGTTAAATTTATTATTCATGCTTTACGGGATTGTATTACAGTGAAGGAGATATGGAAAAAGCTTTTAGCTGGGCATGACTTTCCTAATTTCTTTTTGTTGAATTTAGAAGCTTGGATGAGAACTAATCTCATGTTTAATCGTGAAGCGGGAACCAGT
Source organism: Mallotus japonicus (assembly GCA_949634005.1). Classification (NCBI taxonomy): domain Eukaryota; kingdom Viridiplantae; phylum Streptophyta; class Magnoliopsida; order Malpighiales; family Euphorbiaceae; genus Mallotus; species Mallotus japonicus. The sequence goes on from CATIWK010512777.1 coordinate 8,626, forward strand.
TGGATCTTTTTGGGTTTCTTTCACTTCCCGTAAGTTTTACACCTTTTGAGTCGTTAATCTTTACGTCCATTATAGTTCCACAAGCAAGTTTTCTTGGACATTTATCAAGAATTATTGTTGGGTATTCTATTGCATGGGGTTTAATTCATGGGATGAACAATTTCTGGGCAATCTCAATACTGGGATGGATTGTGGTCATCTTTATGTTCAGTTTAAAGAGGTCTGGTGCCTATGATTTTGATTTTCTTGAGATTGAATTTGTTACGGATCCTTCATTGCCTTCTGTGCAGTTTCTTGGTAATGGCAGAACCTTGCAGATGAGTGCATTACCGCTTGAAGGTGTTGAAGTTTTTAATGCAAGAGATTTTGTACTGTTGGTTTGTTGTATTGCTAATATTTTCTTTTATTCCCTTTGCAAATTCCTTAGTCTTCTGAATCTCATCATTTTGATGTTAAATAGCTATTTTATTGTCAAGCAGATTTCAATAAGTGATACAAATGAATTTGTTTACAGGATCTATTACAATAAATTTTAGACAAAAAAAAATTTATAGAGTAATGTTGATTCAATTATAGAAGTGTTATGATTTTGCATTCTGCTCACCAACTGTTCAACATAATGACAAATAAAAAATTCTTTATTTTTCAATATTTTTGGATTAATCTTGTAGCTGTTTATCTTTTTTTTTCCCTTTAATTATTCCTATTTTGTGAATTTTGATGGTGATCATGTGTGACAATGATGGATATTTGGTGGAGAAGTATGGTGGCTTTGGTGTTGCATGAAAGTTGTAGGTGGTGGATGTCTAGATGGGGTGAAGGGAAAAAAAGAAGAATAAGAGGAGAGGGTCTTCATTGTAAATTTTTATTGCTTTCAAATTACAATTAGATTCTTCTTTATATGTATTTTTTTCATTTAAGTATACATGATAGACATGTCAATAAAATTTTTATGTCTCACCTGCTTTAAAAAAGTGTGAAATCATGCTCTTTTACACTCTGACAAGCCATGCGTTTAATAAAATAGAAACTTTAACTTCAGGAGTTAAATAGGTCCAAAATAAAAGTTTGAATGTGTAACAGGAAAAAATAAAAGTTGAAAGGTGAAATAGGTCAATGAGTAAAAGTTCAGGGTTGAAAATGGTGTATTTGGCCTAATAAAAATTATAATTTTATTGTAATAATATATTTTCTAAAATACTTTTTACAATACAAGTTTATATATTATATATCTAAAATCAAATTACCAAACATTAAAATTACAAGTTGGCTCATGAGCTTCTATTTGAGTTTGTTCGCTAGCTTCATGAGCCGAGCTTTGTATAGTTTGAGCTCGGCTTATTTATTAAATGAGCTTCAATATACGAGTTCGAACAATTTTTTATCGAGTCGAAAGCAACTCGACTCATTTACACCCCTAATCACAGTATCAGCATCGCTGTCCATGTAATAAATTGGTGAAATGGAGACAACAGTAAATACATGTGTCATGTAGCGACAACCTAAAAACAAAAGAAAAGGAATTGCTACATTATGAAACCTAAAAAGAGACGATCGCAGTTGACATCTCCTTTCTTTCCTCAAGACATTTGTATGGAGCTTCAATGTCTACATATGCATTTTCCTTCCACAATGATTAGTATAACAATTTATGAACATTCAAATTATATAACACATACATATACAAATATAACATATGCATAATACATCTGTGGATCCCTATGTACTTATCATATTTTGTCAATTGATACCTCAACTTACAGTTTGTCATTTTAACACCTGAACTTGCCTAAAATGTAATTATAAAACCTCTGTCAGCACACATAACATGGAATAGCAAATCAATATATGCCATATCATAAGAGTTTGACTGACAAAAAATTGTAAGTAGAGGTGCCAAACTAACAAAAAGTTACAATTTAGGGGGTGACAAATGTATTATGTCATTAGTTTAATGTATTTTAGGCGAATTTAAGTGTTGAAATAACAAAACTATAAATTGAGGTGTCAAAATAATAATTTCCAAGTACACATAAGAAGCGAGAGTTGAAAATTACAGATAATTTAGAAACATAAGACGCTTTCTTTTAATTGATGATGACAATATATTACAAATAATATATTTGTTACTTTTCATTTTGCAATTTTTCATGGTCTTATAATTTCTATTTTTTCTGATGAATTTTATTACAATAAATTTTGATTTAATATAATAATAATAATTATTGTAATTCATATGATATTATTTAATATTAATATTATGGTGGTAGTAGTGATGGAGGTTGTGGTGGTTGAGGAGGTTATAGTGGTGGTGGAGTCGGCGAAGGTTGTGGTAATGGTGGTGGTAAGGGTAATGGTGGTGGTGGTGGTGGTGGAGGTTATGGTGGTGGTGGAGATAGTGGTAGTGGTGGTAGGGGTATGGTAGTGGTGGTGGTGGATGTAGTGGTGGTGGTGGTGGAGGTAAGGGTGGTGGTTGCGGAAGTTATGGTGGTGGCAGAGGTTGTGGTAATGTCAAAATATTAATTGGAAAATTTGGAAAACATCTTTTATTAGTTTTCTAAAGCCTTTTATAATTTGAAAAATTTAGAAAATAATTTTCCAATTTTCTAAATTAGAAAATATCACAACTAAACAATAAATTCCATTTTATAGTTTTCTTGGAAAACTTTTCTGGAAAACAAACCTTATTTTCCAAAACTAAACAAGCCCTAACTTCTCTCGCAACCAAATCTAAAAAATAAAAAAAAGAAAGAAAAGAAGAAAAATTCAGCCCGCTAAGTTGAAAACATGTAAGGGCGGCTTAAGCAAAAATTAGGATAAACTCGCTAAGTTGAAAACCCGTAAGGGCGGCTTAGGAAAAAATTAGAGCAAGCTTTCTAA
>CATIWK010512851.1:0-11689 GCA_949634005.1 Mallotus japonicus
TTATCAGCGAGCCTATCAAAGGGCGATAAACCAAGCCATAGATTATGCAATATTTGTGGATTGCAGCTTATTGAAAACATATCATGAATGAGCTCCATGATGATTCATATCTAAATGACCAAAAACAAAAGCAGTTCATCCAATTTTTTAAGAGCCGGTTCCCTGTGAATTTTGGCTAGTCGCTACATTCACATGGTTATGTAGTTACACTGATCTGTCCATACTGATTCACATTACCAAATTTTGGAGCAAAGAGAAACCTACACGCCCATTTTTGTTCTAACAACTGGAGGCATCCAAGTATCAAGAGATATTGCTCCTTGATTTGTCTGTTATGCATGCACCTCTAACTAGAAAAGAGCAACAACTAAAACTCATGCAATATCCTCAAAGCCATAGATATGAAAGCTTTGATAGCCCACAGAATAAATCAAACATGCTTCAAGAAAAAAGCCAAAAGTAACCTCACCAGAGAAAGCATGTGGTTTACTTGCAAGTTGCAGTCCTTACTGGGTCATGATAAGTAAAGCCAGTCTTCTGTCAAGGAGATAAAATCTTTGTACTTTGAACTATTATGTCAAATTCCATGCCAAAAGATGATATTGTCAAGGGTACATAAACATTTTGTACCATTATGTCAACGAAGACACAAAAAAAATGATACCAGATAAAGTTCTAGTATGAACAAAGCACAATAACTGATGGGACCACGGACCATAGCCATCAATCTAAAATAAAAGGGCCTTTATTTCATTTATAACTCAGTACACTCGAGGAAAAAAAAAAGAAAGAGGAAGAAATCAGATATTAATTGAAAAATGGAGTGATTTTCTAAAAAATAGTAAGACCTAACCTGTATCTAATTTTACATTTTACTCTATAAACATGTATTCCTTCAACAATCATCTGCTGGCACTGGAAGGCAACCTTTTAATCTTATCTAAAATCTATGCAGCTTCTACAACTTATTCCAACATCTGCTGGCACTTGAAGGCAACCTTGTAATATTATCTAAAATCTATGCAGCTTCTACAACTTATTCCCGTTGGCAGTCCTTGAAATGCTCCGTAACAATTGGAGTGCAAAATTGGAGTAAATGACTGATTCAAAAACTTAGATCATCACTATAGCATGAGAACAAGCTGATATCCCATCTTATCAACAGCTGAATTCTGAGCAATTGCTAATGTGAAGCTATTCATCATTCTTCAAAAGCATGTAATGAAATTTTCTCAAGTGAAGTGGCCCAATCTGCTCCAAGTATTTGGGGATTCACCTCCACTGCAGCATATAAATCCGACATAGATGCACAAACAGATTCTACTGGTCTCTGAAAGCATCTCCCAGGTAATGCCCCATTGAAACCAGAAGCAAACTGACCAGTAGCTTTTCTCAAATGATCATGTTTGCATCTTGAGCTAGCTAAGCCCATACATGGTTCAATCAACCTCTTTAAATACGTGTCCACTGCATTATTCAACAAGTTAACACAGTCTGCTGACACACTGAGACCCTCCATCTCCAGCTTCTGCTCCAAATGACTTTTTAATGATCTTGTATCAGGCAGCACACCACTGTTCAAACAGGTCTCCCGAAGGTGATTACTACATATAGAAACATTTGAAAGAGCTTTACGAGCTCCCCCTAAATTCATGGAGATACCAAGTGGAGCAGTAACAGGGCTTCTACTTTGAACACCTGGACTCACTGCTGCCTGCTCAACCTCCTCCCCTTCTTCAACAGAAGCAACTTCAACTGGAGGTCTGCTGCCAAGTGAAAGCAATTCTGTAGCACTTTGCTGTTCTTGTGCCCTTGAATTCAATTCCTCACACACCATATTTTGGGGCTTCCCAAGTGGTCCCAGAGGACTTGGGCGATCCCTAAACTTGCGATCTCGATTAACAGGAGATCTGCCCTTCCTAGGGGAAGGAGGAAAGGCATCCCCATAGAGTGACTGAAAACAATTTCTCTGATATCCATTTGCAGTTTTAATATTAAGACCACTTCCTACTCTATTGATACCTTTTGGTGGCGGAACTTTGGAGAGGCAAGCATTTTGAACAATTGATCTAATAAGGCGGTTGTGAAGACGAATATTTTCTCTACCAATAATTCTAACACAAAACTTATCAAATTCACACTTGGTTATCTTAAAAGTAAGCAATCTTGTCAGCTGATCAAAGTACTTATCTGCCCTTTCATGCCCAATCTTTTTAACAATCAAAGCTTTGAGCTCCAAGGTATTGATTCTAGTATAACTTTGATTAGGCGACATGGTTGCCACCTTCCAAAATTTACCTAATTTCACCAAAATCTGAAACTTTCAAGCAAAACTCAGATCATAGAAGCACCTTCTTCAGAATCCCAAAAACTTAAACCCTAGTTCCCAAAACACCAGTCTCATCTGCACATTCATCAGAAATTTATCAATAGTCAACAACATATCATACGTTCCTCTAATTCTAATAATAAATATAACAAAAGAACCAATCCCACAATACAAATTTAGCTCAAATTTCAAAACATTTGACTTGCAATCAACTCAGGGATAATCACATGGTAAACACTGAATAGAACATGACAAAAACAGTAACTAAAATTCAAAAAAGCACCAAACTTGAATTACAAGACCGAAAGTAACAAAAACTGAAATTGACACAATTAGAAAGATTAAAGCAACAATTTAAAAAACCAACTGAAACCCATTAAAGATTATGATGCGAATTGAAAAACCAAAAAATTAATTAAGAATTGGAGCAAATTCTGCAAAGATAATGATACACATACCAAATCAAAATTGGGATTAGGGTTTCGCTCCTCTTCTTAACATGAATCTTTCGGTTTCAGACTTTTAGTTGTGTCGCTTTACATATGTTTTTGGGGTGGCATTTGTGTGTCTGGGAAAAAACATCACCAAATTGTAAGGGCTGTCCCTTTATGGGCTTTTTGTCTTCAGGACATTAAAGTCGACAGCATGAGGACTGCAGTTTAGGCCCTGTTTGTTTCCTGTCTTTGTTAACTGTTCTTTCTTTTGTCTGTTTTGGTGCATTACAAAGGAGGAAAATAAAATCTCCAAACAAAATAATAATTGGAGAAAATTGAAACTATGTTTTTATTTTTGATAATTGACATTTTTTTTTAATTTGAAAAATAAGGTTAATAATTAGTTCTTTTCGTATGTTATCGTAAAAACTAATAAATTTAGGGAAAATAATAAATATTATATATATTTTAGGCGTTTTACATCTGATTAATAAAAAATAAAATATATATTTATGTCTACCCTTCGAATGTAACATACTCAAAGTAAATAAGAAATCCTTAATTTAGACTTTATTTATTATTATTTTGTAGACGTATTTTGAAAAATGAGTTAAGAGAATTAATTTTTTTATTTTTTAATTAAATAATCTATTTTTATTTAATAATGTAATTAGTTTAAAACAAATGAAGGCATAAATAAAATTGGTACAAAGGAGGTCCTTATATATTTTTCTTGTATTTCAATTTTTTCAATCTAATTATTGAATTATATAGTAATCCACATTTTCTGTTCATTGATGATCCTTTCTATAAGTATATATTAAAAATTTTCTATTTGATGGTGGACAAAATGCATTATTAAGAAATCATTTTGGTTTTAGTAGCATGAACAAATGCATGATATGAGGACAAATTCTAGTAGCTAATTTTCACTTCCTCATGGGTATGAAATATTGAACATCAAATTTAGCATTAATTGATGCAAATTCTGATTTATCAGTGAGTTTGTAGTGTTACTAAGACAATGTATGAACATTATTGAACAAGATTACAATGCTTCATATGCATTACTGATGTAATAAAGTGAACATATGAAGCAATTAGCTCTAGCTGAAATGATATATGCCCTTTATGGGGTGTTTCACAGATCTTGAACTGGAGACCTTCCTCCTGCTAAAAAAAATAAATGTATAAACATCTTTAATGTATTTCATCGCCTTCTTGGTCAGCCTTTGTAGCTGATGGATCTGAAAGAAGCATGATTGAAGCTTCATCTGCAACTGCAATTTCTTGACCCAGCACCATGGTAACTATGCTGGAAGAAGGCACAGCTGTTGGCTGTTCAGTATCAAACTTGGTCCATTTCTTTTCTTTGGCATGACCCAAAATAGGATACAAGATAAATCCAAGAACAATAATGGCACCACTTATTAAGAATGTCCTTAGAGAAGCCAGACACATAACAAGAACAAGCAATATTGAAGGAGGCAGGCAAAGCAATGTTGCACCAAATGTATTCAGTGGAACTTTATAAGGCCTGTGCAGTTCTGGCTTCTTTATTCTCAATTTTATAAAAGCTGCAAACTCAAGAAGCATTCCTATGGCATATAAAAAGTTCAGAAATTCCAAGATTTCTTGAAAACTCATCCATGACAAGAAAATTACTCCACTAGCTGAGCACAGTATGCTAAATGTTGGTGTCCCATATTTTGATCTGCAAGAAATCAGGAAAACAAATGAATAGTTACTTACCATTTATTATAATGTATGATAATGCAATTACTAGTGTCCTATGTTTCAGAAAGACAAGATGGGAATATCAGAAATCACCTATTCCATAAAAAGAGCCTGGAGCCTGAGGTATAAAGATCATTTTCTTCTCTATGATTCCATCATTATTCTCCAACAACTATTGACTTGGGCACAAGTATATCCACAGCAATGGAACCCTCTAATGGTCCTTCAATTTTCACTACCTCACAAGTATTGTCATGGAGATTATTGATGCTAGGATTCACTCTGAAGCGCCTACCCCACACTATCCAGGGAGCACTTAATGCAATAGGTGAGCCCTCTATCAATTCTTAAAGAAACTACCCAATAATCATTGCCTACCCGCTTATCTATGTTTGCAGCTAGGAATCATAATTATAACAGGTCACAGTGCTCTACCTTGCACATGTTGTTTCAAAATGCATTGATTTTTAGTATGAATTAAAGCAGCAACTAACAGAAACCATAACATTAAAGAAACAGAACCAGAAAAAATGACTGACCTTTTGGCAAATATAGCTGGGAGCATTCCCATTTCACTCATGCCAAGAAGCTGAAAGGCATCACCACTCATTTCTGCTTCAAACAATCCTAAATTAGACATAGCAGAGGCTGCTTGGATCCACCATTTAAGCCAAGCTCCTCCTATCAACATTCCAACTTCTGCAAAGTAACCATCACTCCACTCACTTGATGAGGTCCTCAATGCCCCAGTTCCAGCAAGAAGTGGAATCAAATATGAAGAAACAACCAAAATTACAGCCCCGAAAAGTGCCTTTGGGAATGTTTTACTGGGGTGTTCAACCTCCCCTGCAAGAGTACTAGCCTTGTCCCAATAATTCAGATTCCAGAACATGCTATTGAAGTAACCCCTCCAATCTATTTTACTAGCATCTACAACTAGCCACTGTTTATACCTAATTTGAGGAATTGAAAGAACAGCCATCACAACAAATGGAAGTAGTGAGAAAGCAGCAAGCAAAACAGCTGAAAATCCAACAATGTTTAGACCCCTATAGTTTAAATATGTCAAAGAAGCTGTAATGCCTAAAAGAGCTGGGATTCGAGCAATCACATGGTTAAAAATGGGCAAAGAATGCTTCAAGTAATCAAGAAATAATACAGGGTAAAGAGCATTATCCATAACCCCACTAAACCATTTCCAAAACCCTTCTTGGAAACCCCAAAAGGGACCAAAAGCTGAAGATATCCAAACAACATATCCACCATTTTCGGGAAAGCTTGTGGCTAACTCTGCTGTGACTAAAGCTTCTGGTACACTCCAAATTAAAGGAAAAATCAAGAAACCAAGCAAAGACAACAAAGGACCACCTCCTGCCTTCACTGAATCCTCTACACCAAAAGGACCTCCAGATACATCATAGAATATCAAAGCAATAAGAGGCAATAATGTCAATTTTGGAGCTGTTTTGGCTATGTTCTTAACATCAGTCGGCAATCCCTCTTCACCCATCCACAGACAGGACAGGAAAAAGAAAGCAAGATTCAAACTTTGACCCTATAATCAGTTCAAATGATTCATTAGCTAAAATGATCATGCATAAAGATTCAAACTTTGCAGGTTGTTAGCCATCTTTCCAATCTCAATCAACAAAAACATTAAAAAAAGAAAAAACTTGCAAGGTTGAAGAAACTACCTGTTAATTTGTATTAATTCTGCCTGAATTCCTGAAAGTAGCACCCAGATCTTTTGAAAATTTTTTCCTCCTGCAAAGTATATTGGTTGGAAAGTGGAATTTCTGCAACAAAAGGTCAATAGAAATTTTTTTTTTTTTTTCACCAAAAATAGTAGAGAGTTGAATTTTCAGACATGTTGCAAAGTGAGAACATGAAGCCCACTCTCTGTGCCAGAAAGTGGGGTGTATGAGGAATAGTGATTGGTGCGAATTTTTAATTTTATTGTTATAAATATTATTTTTTATCATTCATTTATACATGTGCCATCAACTAACCATTGGAATATAAGACAAAAACCCTTGTTGGATAGATAGATGCTTTTGTTATCCAATTGGAGCTTTGTAAATTGTGCTATATTGAAAAATAATATTCCTAATTTGTTTTTTTATCTATTCAAATTGCAAGACACCATATCCATATCTACGTATTTTAGGTTGAAGAATTTGTAAATTGAAAATTTTTATCTACACTAAATGTATTACGCTCAGTGATTGAATTTATAATATGGAGTTATAAATTTTATTTTTATTAATTAAGTGTAAAATATTTAATTTATATGTTACATATTTAACCATAGAATGTAATACATCTAATGTAGATAAAAATTTTAAAATGATTATGTTTATTTTTTTATTTTACATTAATGTATAATTAATTTATGTGTAATTCCTAGAAATTTTTTTTTAATATATATATTTTCTTAATTATTTTATTTACTATACAAATCGATGACTTTATAATTCGTACTCTACGTTTTAGGATACTATCACTTGACTATTTTTCTATTCTACTTTTAAATTTTGTTGACTAACATAATATTTCATATATTTATTAATTAATTAATTTTGTTATAAATTATTGTTCTATCTATACTAATAAAATAATTTTGATAAGTTGCATTTTAGATAAGAAAATTACTTTTAAAAAATAATTCTAAAATTGATGTCTTGCCAAATATTAAAATTTCTCTTCTCTATTTCTTATAAAAAAAAAAAAAACCTTCCAATTGTGCAATTTTTCCTATAATTACTTTATCTTTCACGAAATGTATAACACGCGCGATTAGAGCAAATGGAGTGGGCACCCTCACCGTTCCGAAAATGTGGGACGGTCAATTATAGGAGCAAAGCCATTGCGTGCTAAAGTATAATGCACGTAATGGGCTTTAGATTTTTCAATAAAAGAGGAAAATTATTTTATTGGTCCCTTATTTTTATGTAATTATAGTTTTCCACTAAAAGATCACTATTTTTTGCAGTTGCATCTCTCTTCCTCTGTTCTTGTGAAAATGTCTGATAATCCACTGCAATCTGTAGTCCAAACCATTCAAAAAGTCTCAAATTGCATCCATACCCATTTCTCCAATTTCATAGGCCAACCTAATGATAGCAAAAAGCTTCTCTTTTCAATTTCATCTTCATCTAAAGTGAACCCATCAAATGTAGATACTGCGCTCATTCAACAACCAAAAGAATTTGTCAATAAGGTAAAGACCCACTTGCTATTTTCCATTTTGAAATCATTATTATGGAGTGAATTTGAATTTGAAGTTCAGTCATAAAGTGTGGGGCTTGTTTTAGTTGGCTTGTGTTTGGATATAGTGATTAAGCTCACTATCTGTTTGACAAAATTCATGAATGATGATTATTTTCAGTAAAATCCACATTCACTATGTTTTAAAGCCTGGAATCTGTTTCTTTGCTTGAATGGTAGAAAATGCAGAAAAAGTACATACCTTGTTATGCTGTCATCAATAGTTTCATCAAATCCATGTTCAGCATGAACTTGACAAGATGAGCGAAGTGTAAATTAGCTGGTATAGAACCTGAAATGAGTGGCCTTTGAATCCTATGAAGTAGACAGAGGGTGATTCAGAAAGATTATGTATGCAGTTAGTGTGAAGAGAAGGATTGATGTTAGTATAAAGAATTGTGCTTGATTAAACTTTTATTACCTATTTCTTCAGGCAAAATCTGCTGCACCTGTGACTAAAGAGGAACTTGGAAGAGCTACTTGGACGTTCCTTCACACACTTGCTGCACAGGTATTTTCATTTTGTAGATCAGATAGCTTGTCATTAGTATCTTGTAAGAAAACCATAAAGGTGGAAAACAATTTATCAGTCTGTGTTTGAGGAAATTGTAACATATCAACTAACTCAGAGGCTTTTTGTGAGCATCCATGGTTTTCAAAATGCATACTTTGCTTCTTCTTGTGCCATCAAATCATGGTTCTTTTTTTTTTTTTTCTTTATTGCTGTTCTCTCTCTTGATCATAATAAAAATGATTTTTTTTTTCACTTTTGTATTCTTGCAGTATCCAGAAAATCCAACTAGACAACAAAAGAAAGATGTAAAAGAATTGGTATGCTACTCTCTTAGCCTTTCTGAGTGCAGTCTTCTCTTGCTTGACCACAATTTCTTGGAATTCCCGTTTGCTTAGTGCTTGAACTTGAAGTTACTTTCTACTGAACTTACATTAAGTCTGCCTCTCCATTGTTAAATAAGGAAGCCTTAACCTGAGTTATTGCATTAGGAATCAGAACTCTTCGTAACAAGCATTCAAGGCATCTCTAATTTACACTTACTTGCTGATAAATTAACATGTCATAAGAACTGAAACCAGAATTTTCAATCGAAATAATATAGAACCACTATGACCAACTAACTAGAATGCTTTAAAGTGCAGATGGCAATATTATCTCGGATGTACCCTTGCAAGGAATGTGCAGACCACTTCAAAGAAGTTCTGCGGTATGCCTTGTTTTTTAACATACATCCCTCCTCTTCAGTGTACCCAACTGCTGTTTTGAATTTGTTGTTTCATGGCATTGTTGGTAATTTGAATGCAATTCCACCATGTTCTGATCTTCTCCCACTACGATACTAAGCTAAATTCTGTTATGCAATGTGAGCAAGTGAATGTGCACATGTGTGTGCGCACACAGGATATTCATTTATGTCCCCTCCAGATAAAATATTTTCAGGCTTCTTTAAATATTTCCTGCAAATTTTAGACTTTAAAAGAGCAAAATGAAGAAAAGAAATTCTAGTAGTCAGTTTTGTTTAGCTGAGTATTTGGATCTCTAAAAATGAATTGCACATGATTTTTACAATGCTTAAGATGAGACTAATCTGAAGTTCATGTTGATTGAGTTGTTTGTTTTCCTTGGCACATGTGCAGAAATAACATCAAAGGTTCACCAATTTCTAGTTAAGACTCCACTATCTTGGACAATTCTTTATGTTCAATTTTTTCCTCTTGCATAAGTTGTGAGCAAAGAAAAGTTTTTAGTAAAATGATTACCTATTTTCCTCGAGTATCTGCTTCACTGATATGATATCTCCCCTTGCATTTTTCAGAGTAAATCCTGTACAAGCTGGTTCACATGCTGAGTTCTCCCAGTGGTTATGCTATGTGCATAATATCGTTAACAGAAGGTAAATCTGCAGTTTTATCCTGTTGCATCACCGTGCTCCTAGGATTTAAATGCTTATTTGTGTGGTTTTCTAAAGTAGAGAACAATTAAGCCCTTGTTTAAAGGTGAGGGATTTGCAAAAATAATCTGACCAAATGCTAAAGTTGTCTATGGTCCTTCCATCCTTAATTTATTGCCATGATTGGGGATCAAAATTAATTGCATGCAGCATAATAAGCTGGCAAACTAAAGATAGCTCAGTTCGAAGAGAAAAAATGTTGAAAAATTGCTGAGTTGAATGACTGGTTAGCCTGATTTCCTTGATTTGATCTGTATTAGATTCTAACAAAGATATGAGACTGTCCAATTTAATTGCTCTTATTTATCTATGCTTGCAACTGATCAGCTTTACTGCCTTGCGCATGATTTATTTAGTAATGCTAACATGTGGGTGATTTTGAACAGCCTTGGCAAATTGGTGTTTCCCTGTGAGCGAGTTGATGCAAGGTGGGGCAAGCTCGAGTGTGAGCAAAGAGCATGTGACCTTCAGGGAACTACATCAAATTTTGGAGATTAACATATTTATGTACTTAATGCACTGTAACTATAAAAAAAATGCTTCATTCATTTACACATTAATATAGAAATACTATTAAGTTCTTTGGTTTAACTTTGATATAAGTAGTTGGATGAATCATCTGTTGAACCGTCCTCATAGAAGGCTACGGTGTTGAGTTCCTGGCATTCATCTGTACATATTGGAATTGCCTCGTCAATTTTGTTTGTTATTATGTTCATGATTACAAAATCATCACTATTTTTTCCTGTTCAAAAGAAGAGAAAAGACCTGTAGTTGAAAAGGGGATAAAAAAGAATGCTCAAGTTACTTAAGGCATTCTAGCAAGAAAAAATTTTTCGAGTGCATTCTTCACCAGAGCGTACCAAAGACATCAAGATGTAACTAAAGCTCAACCTATGCACAAAGCAGCTAAACATGTACCCTCACATTAAGATGTAACTAAAGCTTCCATTTTCATAGTTCTCATTTTAAGTCATCAGTAATATGTCATAATCCTCGTTTCATCCAGAAACCAAAACAACTGCCAGATCCACCAAAAGCAAAACCCCAAAAGAGAGTAAAACAGAAAACAAAAACCAGTTGCAAGTACTTTCTTCTCTTCTTCTAGGGAAGAGTTTGGCATTGGACCGAACATCTTCACCAACAATTAACTGCACATATAGCCATTAAGTTAACCCTGAATCAACCGCACGAAACGGAGGCGCCTCGCCGAATTTCAAGATGTAAGCAGTCTCATACACAGGCCTCAGCTGCACAATCACTTGAGCATCTAGATACGCATCACAGGCAAAACACCATACCGACAAATCACTGTTTTTCAAAATCAAACCACAAAAAAGCATTAATCTTTGAACCTAATACCCATAAGAAAATCAAGTTCAACAAAGACAACAGCGAAATACAGTACCTATAGCTGAGAGCAAGACAATGATTCATTTGGTGATAATGTTGCAGCATATGTTTGTTTATGAAACGGCTACAAAGAACATCCTTACATGACAAACATAACCAGTTCTCATTTGGATGTTGGCACCTAACATAGTAAAATTGTTCAAAACATACATCAGAAAAACATCAAAATCCAACAGCATATAAACATGATTAAAAGATTCACAATCAATACAAACATGATTATAATTTGTCCCTGGTTTCATTTTCTTCCATTCATAGAATTAAACTATAGCAATTGGGTCCTTTTCAAACATGAGAATTGACTTAACAGAACTCAATTGAATTGAAATTTTTGCTTATTCAGAGTTCCAAACACACCCAAAAGCAAATAAAGATTGAATCTTCTACAAGCTAACCTGTGACAGGGAGTATCAGGAGTTGGGATGTGAGAGAGATCAGAACATAAAGAACCCAGATGTTCACAGGATGTTTTGGCCTCGACCCAACCTGACTCTGACCCATATGTCATCATTAGGTCATCTTCAAATCCCTGAGGAGAAGATGAA
>CATIWK010513032.1:0-13197 GCA_949634005.1 Mallotus japonicus
TAGGAGCTCGAGCTCGACTCGATAGTTTACTCGAGTAGCTCGAGCTCGAGCTCGACTCGACAATCATCGAGTCGATTTCGAGTTTTTTTCGAGTCGATCCCGAGTAGCTCGCGAGCAGGCTTGGCTCGGTTACACCCCTAGTCAAACATATGACAATTTCTATTTTGTTATATTTTCAACTATGTAATGTCCTAATAAGAAGCCATCAGAAGCTTAAAGTTGTCACATACTTGCATGTATTAGATTAATAATTAAGATGATTCAAACATCTGTTCTACATAAACGAAATTGTCATGGCCATGAATCAACATGGACGTACTCTAAAATCACCAGACAGCTCAAAATAGAGATGATTAATGAGAGATTCTCTATAAAGATGCTGATAGTTGTCTTTGATTTTCCTTCTTTGCTTACTCCTTGAAAAGAATCTGCAGTCGTCGTTGGCCTCGAGCCACAGCCGCAACATTGTCCATCATATAGAAGTTGCATCTAACTTGTATCGTGCATCATTATTGCTACTGCAAAGTCTCTTTGAACATCTAGCATAACCAATGCAAAAGATGAATAGAAATGAACATCTAAAACAAAACATTTAAACAAAATAAAAATTATAAGAGGCTTACCATCAAAATCAAACAAAATGTAATTAACACAACATAATCATAAAAAGAAGAATTTCATACATGGATGTTATGTCTAAAACCTCAGTGACATCATTTACATTAATTATTATTTGTTAAATTATTGTTCATATGCTATAAAATAAAAGGTTATAAGGAGAATATTATCCTGATAACAATTGTGATAGGTCCCTATTCGCCAGATTGACCTGATAGTTAAAAGCATGCACTGGTCTCCTCACTCATAAAATGAAGGTTCTAGTGCTAACATTGAAGCAAAGGCATTTGCTGATTAGAAAGTCAACCACCATCATCATACATGTTGCATAAAAGACTCCTAAGTGTAGTATCATATATTGATTTATGCATAGCCAAAATTTTTGTTGGCAATTCCTGTTTGTGCTAGTCCAATGACTATTTACTTATATACCTTAACTGAAGTAACAACCATTACTCAGGACATATGAATTAGGAGTTGCATCACAAAAAAGTATAACCACCTCAAACTTTCTAAAGAACTTGACTGTTGAGGTGAAAATATAGTGACTTCGACAAATCAGGCTGAGAGTCTAATGAATTGCACTGGTGCAAGTAACATGCAGGCCACAAGAGACATGGACAAAAACATTAAAGGAAAATTTGTCAAATGCGATGGTTTATGAACTTATATATAGTAAGCAAGCAAGCCTGTTAAACTTCTAGATTTCGCAATGTAAAATTAGCCTCAAGAATATCAGCGTTCAAGTAGAAGAAAAAAGTTTATTTTGTATATCATAGCTTATGCAAACATTTCATCAATGAAAACACAAGCAATCTTTAAAATAAATAACTCCATTTTGCATGACACATATCCCTAATACAAATAAACATCAAAAGTGAAAGCCAAAAGTAACTACATCAAAAGTGAAATCGGAAAAGATGAAACCAACCTAATGGCAGATCTCACACATGGTATTATCCTTCTCATTACACCACCTCTGATCACATCTACAGTAAGCATAGTGCAAATTTAAAGAATTAAATATGCTAGTTTAGCAATGGGACAGAAATAAATTCTACATGCTAGTACTTTATTCTTTAGTTTTGTGATTCCATGCTAGGATAAAATGGCAATAATGTTGAGGATATTTTTCAAAAAACCATGGCAGAATGGATGAAGTAAGGAAATGTTGTGCTTTCTAGTTTTAGCAATAAATGAAGGATAGAGAAACAAAAATTTATTTGTGAAATGAGTTAAATCAAGTGAGAATGATAACTCTTACATTGAAAGTACAGAAACACAAGACCGTATCAGGGTAGAAATGTTTAGGTTTACAGAAAAGATAAAGGTGGCATGAATCACAAATTGACCACATCCAACATAAGCATCTAGTTTCACTGATTTCACATAGCAAGTGGAATCTAGTGGGAGGAAGGAAAATGAGAGTTTAAATAAAGATAACATGTGCTCACATAGTTCATTATTATTCTAGTACCGTGACATCTCCTTGAAACTAACCAATATAGGAAAGTAAAAAAATTATGTGCTTAAAGAACTAATTTCATTTAAGCATACAAGTGCAAGGTTTGCAATTTAAAACAAACCTGGGAAGGATTTCAAATGAAGCTGCAGATGTAAGGACAAGAATCCCTATGCATACAATTATTATACTCCAAGCTGCAATTTTTCGTGTCTTTTGTTGATTTTTTTTCATCTATATAATTGACATGAAGCCAAAAAAAATTGATATTAGTGAGCCATACTACGATTTTGGTCCGGAGATTTCTATATAAGAAGGTTAAGACATGCCAAGTGAAAAAATCAACTTTGGACATCCTTTTTCTTTTAATCATCATACACTATCATTCATTTAAACTTTCTTCAAAATTTTTGGTTTGAATCCATTTTATAATAAATTGATCAATACAAATCCAGAAGCCAAGCTAAGCCAATGTCATCTTGTTTTATTCATTATAGTGTCTCATAACCATTACAAACAACAAATCGCATGACCAACCAGGTTGACTAACTCTAACTAATACATGCTAGATCTCCAAATTCTACCCTCATGTCGGCACAATTGCAAGATATGAAACTACTCTTGGCTAATCAGTATCATAACACACCCATTAAGAAATTTAAAAGTGCTTGGATGCATTATTATTTCAACATCGTTGCTTCCATTAGCAATCAAGATATTTATTAGTCTTTCCAAAGGACTTCAATGAATAAACTTATATCAGACATGTCTAATGGTGAAAGAAAAAGATATAAAATATTCGACCTATTAAAGGGATTTCCAACATTTTCTTTTGACCCACAAACATTAGAGAAATTATGGGGGTTCCAAAAAGCTTACAACTCCCAACTTACAAAAGCTATGGTTCGGTGTCATCAACAGCAAGAGCTGAAACAACCTGACAATCCATAATATAAAAGATCATCATCAACAACTAAACTCTAACCCATCAAATTTAAAGCAAGCTACAAAAATTAAGCTTTTCGAATGCCAATATGTCAGCCAAAGGAATTGATAGTGTCATCTTTGGGCAATATCAAGTGCGTTAGAAGAACTCTATCGCCATAGAGTTCAAACACACCACAATTGACGTAATTTCCTAAAAGAGCTGTCAAAAATCAACAACAAAGAAAAAAATCGTATATAACATGCATTTTAACAAAAAAAAAATTGCCAATCAATGAGTTCACTGGCCATTGGAATAAGAATCTAAATAATTGAAAAGGCATATAGATTGCTTTTAACAGAAAAATTTGAGCACTAAAAACCATGAAAAATATAAAATCCTACTTCAAAATCATCCATCGACTGATGTTCTCTTACAAAAAATGAAATTGAGAACATAAAATGAAAGAAAAAAAGGAAGCTAGACATACATGAAGCAGAGAGTGTTGTGACCCTTCATGTTTTTATTTTTTCTGTTATCAACAGAGCATCCAAACTCCAGAACAAACACAAGATAAATTGCTAACAAATCAAATAGACCTTTTGAGGAATAAGAAGAGAAAGGAAACTGAAGGAAAGGGAAAAAAGTAAATTGCGAAATTGCTAGGAAATTAAATTCACATTTTGGGAATAAATAAGAAACTGAAGAGAAGAGAAAATGAAAAGAAAGGGAAAAAAAAAGTAATGTGAGAAGGTGGAAGCAGAGAGAGCCATGTGTCAGCACATGGTGGAATCCTTCTCTTTACTTTAGCTTATATATATATATATATATTGGCAAGTTGTTTTTGAGTTGCAAAGGACCTATCAATAGTGCTTTAGTCCTTGCATTGATAACATTTTGTGTCTCTCTCGTTCTCAATTTCAAGAGTAGATCTAGTTTCTATAGTACTAGTGTTCAAACACTAACATCCTAGCTTTCAACATTTAAGTCTTAACATTCAACTTTGAAAAATCACTATAAGCATCATCTATTGGAATTGCTAGGGAATAGGAAACAAAATGACAGCAAAAGCCCTCAAGGACTTAGCACTTAAACACAATCCAAAAATGGTATTCTTAATAGAGACCAAACAAACATACCAGAAAATGGAGATATTACATAAAGTAACTGGGTTTGACAATGGAGAATACGTGAATCCAACAGGTAAATCGAGAGAATTAGCACTATAATGGAAAGATCAATGGGATGTCCAGATCTGCAGAAAAACAAAGCACTTCATAGATGTGGTAATAACATAAGTCAATCAATGGCATTTTACTGGCTTCTATAGAGCACTAAGTAAAAGAGATAGAGATCAAGTTTTCAATGACTTAAAACTGCTTGCTACTCCCTTACCATGGCTCATTGCAGGCGACTTCAACTCCTATTTGGACCCAGGAGACAAGCAAGGAGGAAGCAACTTTAGATGGTAAGAAACATCGAAACTCATAGATTTAATAGATCACTGCAATATGATGGAATTACATTTTAAAGGAGCTTGTTTTACATGGCATAATAGACAAATGGAGGAAACTAAAATAATGGCTAGACTAGATAGAGCTCTTATATCACCAGATTGGAAAATTTTTTTTGAAAATGCCTTGATCATCAATGAAAGCTTCTTATCTTCAGACCACAGACCAATAGTCTTACACCTAAACTGGACTCCCAAGCAAACCTGTTGACCATTTGCATGATCAAACTCCTAATTTTGATCTTTGACAATCAATTTAAGTTACTAATGATTTTACTCAAGTTTGTATAAGTTAGGACTCTATTGGAAATCAAAATGGAGCATAAATATCAAAGAAAAACATCTCTGGACACTGATTTAAAGTATAATCACAACCAGAATTTTTGGGCTGGTTTGACCTCTGAGATTCAAGGAGGATTTTGACATCCTTATAGCTCTATAATGAGAAAGTTATCTTCTTGAAATTTGAATTAGACACCATAAGCTTTATAAATTGAGCTTACTTGTCAAAATCCGAGTTCATTTGGGTCTTCAAATCTCTAGTCGAAGTCAGCATATGCAGCTTTCATTTAAGATTGCACAACTCTTAGTATTTCAGTAATATCTTGAGCTACAGATGTTCAATTGAGGTGATTCAACATGATATAGAAAGATAAGAAAATTATCTATAACTTTTATGAAGAAATTTTAGGCTAATTCAATCATCTGGAAGGGATACAGAGCTCCTCACGAGTGTCTCATGGTTGATACACATTTTGAGTCATTTTGGACAGAGACATTCACGAGCACTTTCATGAGCACTGTTCATCTTGTGAGCCGCTAGTGAGCAGCCACCTGACAGCTCAAAATTGGCATTTTTGACTAATTTTCAAAGGCAACGGCTAGTTCTTTCCTCCTCATGAGCCAGGACTGCTTCCTCACAATCGTGAGAACCCTTTAAGCTGCAAAAAGTCCAAGATTATTTAAAAATCATTTATAGATGTTGGAGATATTTTTGATACATCTAAAACTATATTTTTGAGTGTTTATCTATATAAACACCTCTTAGAGTTCAATTGAAGTCTTAAGAAACTTGTTTATCATTCATATTCTCTTAAGCATTCATCAAAACTCTCAAAATCTCAATTCATTCATTCTTAGTTTCATTTACTCTTGTGAGGGTTGGTTGTGTGTTAGACATAGAATTTCTACTTCATCTAAGTCTTGGGAAAAATTAGAAGGGAAGTGAGATTTATTTCTAAAGGAATTGGTTTAAGTGTTTATCCATTAAAACACTTGGGATTTGGTTTAAGAGTGAGCCTAGAAACTCTTGTTTGTAAGGTTGAAAGAGTGAGCCTTAAACTATTGTGTAATCTCAATCTTGTGAATAAGATTGTGGGTGATTGGAAATCTTAACTTGGGGATAAGTTAGGTTGAGACGTAGGATTGTTGTTGAATCCGAACTCGTTAAATCGTTGGGTTCATTATTCTTCTTACTCTCATCTCTTTCCATTTCTGTTTATATCTTAAATTCATTTTAATTTTCTTAAAGACTTCGATTGCCTTATTCACCCCCCTCTAAGGCACTTTCACTTTCTTATTCCCTGGTACCAGTCACATGTCCTTTGATTTAGATCACGACAGTTATTAATTGAAGAAAGATAAAGTAGATAAAATAACATAGTACTAGAGAAAATATGAATCAAATCAATGATTTTCTTGTGGAATTAGACTTTTGAATATACAATTACAAACACGTGACTGAAAAAAATAGCATACACAAAAGCACGAATGGGGGGAGGAAAAAAAGAAAATATGTATAGGTAATTAATTATTTATGTGTAACTTGATTGAAATTAAAATTATAAAAAATAATTGATATAATTAGGATTAAAATTTAAATAATTTAATTTATTATTTAATATATAAATTTTGTTAGGCATATGTTGTGATGATATATAATTTTAAATTACAATAAAGATTTATATTATATTTTTTTTAATTTTCAAAGCAAAACTAAAGTTAACTATTACAAAATATTTTTGATTTCTTTATTAATATATAAGTAGAATAATATAATAAATTTTTTATATTTTATAAATATATATGCTAAATTTAAATTAAATTTAATAACAATTTCAATTATTATAATTTACATATAACACATATGGCATAAAATTATCGTGCATAATAGATTGTAGATTTTGAAAGCTAGGTTCCAAAATCCTAACTTCTGAAAAAATATTTATTAAATACTTTGAACTTAATTAGTGTTTGAGCATCTTATGCATGCCAAATATGTTTGATTGAGATTATTTAAGTGATTGATGATAAATATTATTTCAAGTCAAAGTCTGTTAGTTATGGATATACTCTAGCTTGTTGTTATTTGTTATATCATAACTATCCTTACTCTATCATTGACCAATATATTGGTCATTTCATACTGGTGTAAACACTTTGTAACCTTTTGTTATTATTGAAATATAGTTTTGTCTCTGCCTCTCACGTTCTCATGGTATTAGAGCTCTTATGAATGCCTAACATCTATCTTTTATTTTTGATATCATGTCTATGAGCTCTCTAACACCATAGCCTTGGTTCCTTCATCTTCCACTCCTTCATCTTCTACACCTATTTCTTCTTTACCTCATATAGCTCATCAACTTCATATTAAACTCAACTCAAATAACTACCTTTTATGGCAGGCCCAATTAGTACGTTTACTTCATGGTTATAATTTAGCAAATCATATAGATGGTAGTGTGAACCACCACCAAAGACAGTAGCTAATAATTCAAATCCTGCATATTATGCCTAGTTTTGACATGACCAACTCGTTCTTAAGTGGATTATTGGCTCTATCATCGAGAGTTTTATTTTGCAAGTTATTGGTGCTCAAAGAGCTCGCAATGCATGGCAAAAATTTGAAGCTACATATGCTTTAGGTTCGAAAGCTCAAATTTGAACAATCAAATCCAAATTCTACAAGTTGATGAAGGAAGATAATGAATCTATTAGGCTATATACATAACATGCAAAGAGCATGTTTGATCAGTTAGCTACCCTCAACAGTCTTGTTTTTGAAGATGATTTAGTTTACATAATTGTTAACGGTTTTGGTTTGGATTATAGACCTTTTGTCAGGTCTTTGGAAAATTGATTAGATGTTATCTCTTTTGATAACTTATATTGATTGTTACTCTTTGAGGGAAAAAAATTTAGTTGCTGATACTGCTGTCAAGGACTTTGTTACTCCTACAACACATTTTTCCAATACTTCTCCTTCTCCTCGTTCAAGGGGACTGCTAGCTTTTTTTGTCTTATCACAGGAGAGGAAGCTGATACTATCAACAATGTAAAGGCAAAGGGATTTCAATTCTTCTTCTTCTTATCCTTCATACAATATGAGTCCTTATTCGACAAGTTACTCTATTGAATATGCTATTCTTCAATGTCATAATTGTCATGTTTATGGTCATTTGGCATGCCAATGCTCTTTTCTAAAACTTAATCTCAATCAGTCTCAGCACCCTACACAGCCCCATATTCGCTCAGTTACCAATTATGCCTCCTCCATCCAATCACAACCTCATCCTCAACCGTGGATATTGGACATCGCTACGACATACCACTTGACTTCAAAATTGGATAATCTATCCATCCATTTTGAATACCATGGCCCCAATGAAATTAATATCGGTAATGGTAAAACTCTTCTAATCACTCATCATGGTTCATCTCTTATTCATTCCAATAATAAGCCTTTTTGTTTGTAAGATATATTACATGTTCTTGAGTCCTACAATAATGTTATTATCAGTTTATGCTTTTACTAGTGCTAATAATATTTCCATTGAAGTTTTTCTTAACCATTTTATTGTAAAGGATATCCCCACGAAGGAAATCCTTCTCATAAGACCGAATGACAAAGGCCTCTATTCTATGATCCTTGAACCCCTTCAATAATTTGGTTCCTCTATTCAAGCAATAATGTCTCCTCTCTTGCAATGGCATTCCCGTCTTGGTCATGTGAATTTGAGAACATTTTGTCAAACACTTTATCAAAATAATATTCCTTTAAATAAGAATTTTGATTCATGTCATGCTTGTAGTGTTAGCAAGTCACAAACTTCTATTTTCTATGTCTTCCTTTTATGCTTTAAAGATCCTCTTGAATTAGTAGGTTCTGATTTATGGGCCTAACTCCTATTAATTCAGTTGATGGAAATCATTATTATGTTCTTTTTATGACCATTATAGCAAATATTCATGGATCTATTTTATCAAATACAAGTCTGAAGTTCTAAGTGTGCTAATCAAGTTTAGGCACATTGTTGAAAATACTTTGATATACCCATTAAATTTTTCAAGCTAATTGGGGGGAGAGTACCTAACACTTACTAAATATTTACTTGACAATGGGATTACATAAAGAAGCTCTTGCCTAAAAACATTAGAACAAAATAGGTGTGCCTAAAGAAAACAAAGACATATTATGGAAATGGTTTAGCCCTTTTACAATATTCCAAAGTGCCTAATAAATATTGGAACTATGCTTTTGACACTGTTGTTTACATAATTAATTGATTGCCCACTCATATTCTCAATAATCTTACTCCATTTTACAAATTGTTTGGCAATCATCCAGATTATAATTTTCTCAAAATTTTTGGTTGCCTTTACTATCCCTAGTTATAACTATACACTTCTAATAAATTGGAACCTCACTCCAAAAAATGTGCTTTTTTGGGGGTATAGCAAACTTCATAAAGGTTACTATTGTCTTGACCTAATGTCCCATAAAATTCTTATCTCATGCCATGTTTTTTTTTATGAGTAGGAATTTCCATTCTTCTTGGGTGGTTATGCTCAATTTGATGTTGTAGACTCTTCCCCAATGACAATTTTCTTACCAACCCTCTCCATACCAACTTCTTTTAGTCCTACTTTAACTCAACCACAATCACCTCCAACTTCCCTATCACCTAACAATCCAATGCAATCACAAACTCACACTACAACATCTTTAGGCTTACCACTTCTTGTTGATCTCTCCACCTCGACACAAACATCCTATAATTACCTGATCCTAAACCGGCTCTCTCTAACCTAAAACTTTTCTTTCTCATCGCATAAATGATATTGAACCAAGCTGCTTCACTAAAGCCATTAAGTCACCTATCTAGAATTAAGCAATGCAAACTGAGTAGGATGCCATGATTATCAATGACATTTGGGAACTAGTTCCACGGTTAGAAGCACATAATATAGCTAGTTCCAAATAGGTATATAACATTAAAATAAAGTCGAATGGTTCTATTGATCATTATAAAGCACAACTAGTAGCAAAAGGCTTTCATCAACGTCCAGGGGTTGACTACATAGAAATATTTATCCCTGTAATTAAGCCAAATTCAATTCAATTGATTCTTTCTTTGGTTGTATCTAAAGGATAAACTATTAAACAGTTGGATGTGTCCAATGCCTTTCTCCATAGAACTCTTGATGAAGACATTTATATACCTCAGCCACAAGGCTTTATTAACTCCTTCCATCCGAACCAGGTATGTAAGCTGAAGAAATCCAATTATGGATTAAAACACACTCCAAGAAAGTGGTTTACCTGCTTAACTATAGCTCTCACTTCTATTGGTTTTCAAAATTCCAATAAGTATATATATATATACACACACACACACATATACAAAGTTTTTACCTCATTTATGTGGATGATATCTTGATCATTGGTAGTGACACTATGTTCATTAATCAAGTTATTCATTCTCTTCAAAAAAAGATCTTGGTGAAGTTACATATTTTTTAGGCATTAAAACCATGCATTTCAAAGGCGGTTTACTGTTGACACAATCTAAATATATTCAAGATTTATTAGTTAAGTCAAAAATGGAGAACGCCAATGGTATGTCCACACCGACCTATTCCAAAACTCAGCTTCAATTACATGGTCACCCTTTTGTGGATCCTACATTGTATCGAAGTACAGTGGGTAGCTTAGAGTATCTCTGCTTAACACGACTAGAAATTTGTTTTGCTGTAAATCGAGTCTCTCAATACATGCACTTACCAACTAATGATCATTGGGTCATTGTCAAACGCATCTTAAGATATCTCAAACAAACCATTCACCATGGTTTATTCATCTCTGTATCACCTCATTTTTTTCGGCCTATAGCGATGTGGATTGGGGCAATAACATTAATGATCAAATGTCAACTATACATTTTTATATTTACGTTGGCAATAATCTAATTACTTGGGGCTTTTATAAGCAATGCACTGTAGCCAAGTCTTCAACTGAGGAGGAGTATCGTGCCTTGGCTACCACTATCTTAGAATTACAGTGGGTCTATTCTTTGATAACTGAAATTAGCATTCCTACCACTTCTACTCCCATCTTGTGGTGTGACAATTTAAGTGCAACATACCACAACACCAATATTTCATTCCCATTCCAAACATCTGGAAATTGATTTTCACTTTGTCTGAGACAAAGTAGCGAAAAAGGAACTATTGGTATGATATATTTCTTCTCAAGATCAACTGGCTAATATCTTCACAAAATCCTTCGAAAAATCACATTTTCTTTTCATTACATCCAAGTTGTCTGTTCAATCCCGACCAGTACAATTTGTGGGAGGGTGATAAAGATTATCTTAAGTCAAGGTGTGTTAGTTATGGGTATACTCTAGCTTCTTGTAGTTTGTTATATCATAACTATCCTTACTCTATATTTGACCAATATATTGGTCATTCTATACTTGTACAAACACTCTGTAACCTTTTGTTATATTGAAATATAGTTTTGTCTCTGCCTCTCACGTTCTCATTCAATAAAAACTTTTCATGAAACAACTTTATTAGTAAGAATTCATTTTGGAAATGAATTCTATTTATAATTTATTTGGAAATGAGGTGAATTCTTTAGTAAAATTAAACCACATAGTGAAATAATTTTTTTTATCGCTAATTATTTGGTAGTAATTCGTCACAAAATAGCGAGGAGCTTTTTTTTTTTATCGCTAATCATCAATTATTTTGTAGTGTAAGAGGATGAAGTGTTTTTTTTTTCCTGTCTGAAATACTTGAAATCAAAATATTATTTACTAGAATTCTAACCATTTATCAGTTAAACTAACATATATTACTATATCCTAATAAATTTTGATGAATTTATTTTATTTATGTGGATAGATTCATTTAAAAAACATTTAAAGAAAAAAATTCAATTGACCTCATAATAATTTAATTCTTACCCAATTAAAACTCATACTAAAATCCATTCTAGTTTGAATTGTCTCTTAATTGAAAATCATATTAATTTTTATCTAATTTAACTTTTCATCCCATGTAGGAATGGGGAATTTATAAGAGTAAAACTCATGCATTCATTTGAAAATGAAATAAATTTTTTAATAGAATTAAACCAAATATAATGTAAAAATTATTATTTTTAGGTAGTTAGTTATAGTTGACATGACATATATATGTACAAGCTTATTCAATTGATGAAAATCTTGTATTCATACTATGATTGCTACACGTTCGTTAAATTAAATTTTAGTATATGGGAAAGTGAATAAATGGGTATGTATTTCCATTGAGCATTTACATGATGTAGTCCAAATGAGCGTTATATATATGAATAAAAAATTTAATCTACCGAACGTGGAGCAATCATAGTATGAATACAAAATTTTCATAAATTGAATAAGCTTGTACATAAATATGTCATGTCAACTATACCTAACTACTTAATATAAAAAATATTTAAATTATGTTTGGTTTAATTCTATTAAAAAATTCATTTTATTTTCAATATATGAGTTAAATTATAAATTTATTAAAAAATTTTGTTTAATATTGTATCCAAATTATTTAATTTTTAGTAAAATAATATAAATTATTTAATTCAAATTGATTTGGATTAATTAGAGTACAATAAATTTTGGATGTCGGTGATTATATATATATATATATATATATATATATATATATTGTATAAAAGTTAAATTCACTATGTAGTTTTAGGACAGACAGTAATTAAATTTCAGTTTTTTAAGGTTGTTGGTTTAACAAATGGTTGTTAGAGTATTTCATTTTCTTGAAAAAATCAAATTAGGAACCGAAGGTGTACAAATAAAAATAATTAAAATCTAACTTAGGACGCATGCCTTGTGGTTGTTAGACAATTATTTTAGTGCGGATATGGAGCAATTAAAAAATGCTAAATGGAGACTCGATATATTGACTCCGTACCTATAAATAAGTAGAGCTATTGTTCTCGTTTTTCATCCAAGGAATTAAGCTACATATAGAATAAGTGGGAGATCAAAATTATGGGGAAAATAGAAGAAATTTGGGAAAGAATAAAAAATATGTGTGTTAAAATGCTGGGGGGAAAATGGACTGCTCCTGTCCTATTAGCGTTATTTGTCCTATTGGTAGTGATGGCAGTATTATTAGGAGGAAATAAGCCACAGAATGCAGTGACAACAAGTGAGGGGGAGCTACCTAAATGGTTTCTTGACTGGGTGAATTCAGAAGAAGGAAACGATGTCAAAGACGTTGAGGGCGAGTTGAATCTGTCTTGCAAAAAAATCCCAGCTGTTGGTCAGGATCAACAAGGAAAAGGACGCGTCAAGTACTCGAGTATACAGTGCACCAAGAGGAGCAAGC
>CATIWK010513147.1:0-10743 GCA_949634005.1 Mallotus japonicus
TATATACTTAACAATAATATTAATAATATTCAACACCAAAAATTCAAATTTAATTTCTCTAATAATCAAGTATCATAAATTAATAAAATAATTATTAACACTACAAATCTCAAAATAAATATTAAAAAATTTTAAAAAAAATTTCGGGTTATATCACGGTAGGCAACCATGCCAACTCTCTGCAAATTTTCAAAAGCCCCTATGTATCTCGGTGCCAACTTCCCTTTCTTCCTAAATCTCATAACACCCTTCATTGGTGACACCTTCAAGAATACATAATCCCCAACTTGAAATTCCACATCCTTATGCTTCGAGTCTGCATAACTTTTCTGCCTGCTAGCTGCTGTTTCCAATCTCCTTCTGATCAAAGCGACCTTCTCAGACGCATCTTTAATAATTTCTAGTCCAGTTATCTCTCTTTCTCCAACTTTATTCCAACAAAGAGGGGACCTACACTTTCTTCCATACAAAGCTTCATATGGTGCCATCTCAATACTGCTATGGTAGTTGTTGTTATAAGCAAACTCTACCAATGGCAAATTATCATCCCAATTGCCTCCAAGATCCATTACACATATCTTCAAGTGTTTGGATCGTTCTCTCAGATTGACCATCCGTCTGAGGATGAAAAGCAGTACTAAAATCAAGTCTGGTACCCATTGCTTCCTGCAACTTCTGCCAAAATCGAGAGGTAAACACCGAACGTCTATTAGAAAAAATAGAGACAGGCACCCCATGAAGACACACAATATGCTTGATGTACAATCTAACCAATTTAGCCACTGGATAAGTAGTTTTAACTAGCAGAAAGTGAGAGCTGATTTGGTTAATCTGTCCACTATCACCCAAATGGAATCGTATCCATCCTTTGAACGAGGCAACCCTATCATAAAATCAATGGTGACTCTCTCCCATTTCCACTCAGGAATCGGAAGAGGCTGAAGCTTTCCAGAAGGCTTTTGATGCTCTGCTTTCACTTGTTGACACGTCAAACACATAGAAATAAATTCAGCTACATCTCTCTTCATTCCATCCTACCAATAAAGATCCTTTATGTTGTACAACTCTTGCAACTGCTCCCTCAACTCCTTTAATTATGCAGGAGCCATCCTATAAGGTGGCATAGAGATAGGAGCTGTGCCTGGAACCACATCGATGCAAAATTCTATCTCTCTGTGAGGTGGTAAACTCGGCAATTCATCAGGAAAGATATCAGGAAACTCACAAGCTATAGGAACATCTGAGATGGACATCTATTCTGTAGTTGTGTCCCTGACCAATGCCAAGTATCCTTGACACCCTTTTCTCAACATCTTTCTTGCCGTAATGGCGGAGATAAGATTTTGAGGTGCGGAACTCTTATCACCCATGAACTTGAATTCCTCTTTATCCGGAATTCTAAAAATCACTTTTTTGCTACAATAATCCACAGTGGCATAATGTTGAGACAACCAATCTATTCCCAGGATTACATCAAAGTCCATCACATCTAGCAACACCAAGTTTACTGGCAACTCTCTGCTTCCTACCAACATAGGGCATCCAAGAATAGTAACATCGGTGTCCCTCGCAGCTTGCCAACCATATTTTAAAGCAAAAACAGGAGATATAAAGGAATGGGTAGCACCCGGATCAATCAAAACTCTATCATTAAAATAACATACCGGAAGTGTACGTCTATGACTGCATTGGATGCCTGAGCATCCTGCTGCGTAAGAGTGAAAAATCTAGCATGTCCTCTCCCTCCCTACTGATTGGTAGAAGCATGCCCAAATCCTCTAATACTACCTCTTCCTCCTCTACCTCACCCCTGCTGGGCTACGAACTGAGAGGTGCTCTTGTATTGGAATGGTGGCAGCTGAAACAGTGTTGGAGCTACACTAGCAGAAGACGACTGAGGGAATTGCTGCTGAAATCCTGAATAAGGACATGATCTGGCATAGTGCCCGGTCTGTCTGCATCTAAAGCATGCTCCCGGAGCCTTGTAGCATGGTCCCTGATAGACTCTGCCACACGTTTGACAACCACTGGCTTCAGATCCTGTGCTACCGTATCTTGAACTCTAACTGCTACTGCTGCTGGTAGCACCTGAGCTAAATCTGACAGGTCTATGGCCATGTCTACCGCTCCTATGGACTCTATGCTGAGGTCTCTGGCCTTGCTGAAAAGATCCTCTGGGCTGACTACTGGAGCCTATCTGAAACATCGTATACTGAGTACTCTGATATCCTCCTACTTTGGTACCTCTCATCTGATAGAAGTCAGGTATAACTTCCTGCCTAATAAGCCTAAGCTCAATCTCCTTGGCTAACTCAGTCACTGCCTCAAGGTTTAAGCTTGCAGTAGGCATCCCCGCAAATGTAGAACCCAAACCGGTGACATAAGTGGTGACAGAAAAGTACTGATCTCTCATCATATCCTCGGCATATCAGGACAGTCTGAGAAACTCCCTGGTATACTCCTCTACTGACCTATCACCTCTGATAATATTAGTCAACCGAAGTCAGAAACTCATCCTCATCGACTCTGGGCAGAATCGTCTCATGAACCGCTCTCTGAATTGAGCCCAAATGAGTGCGGTCATATGGGGCTGAATCACCTGAACAAACCAATCTAACGCTGGCCCCTCAATTGACAACTCAACAATAAGTATCCTCTGATTCTCGGTGTAAGCAGTCTGAGTCCTCGACTCAATCTCATGGAAAAAATCTAACGGGTCTGAAGTCCTATCATAAGAAATCCTACCGACTCTGGCATAAAATAATGCTGCCTCTAGGTCTGACATACCCAGAACTCCCTGCTGAAATAGAGGCTGCATAGGTCGTACCGCCTGGGGTATAGCTACTGCACCCTGCTAAACTCCTGGTGCATAGGCAGCTTCGTCAAAATCCTGGCCTGCAGGTTTATCATCCTGCAGCTCTCTTTGTCTACGGTGACTTGCCGCTCCTCTGTATCTACCTCTACCCTTACCCCTACCCTTACGCCTAACTAGCGGCTCAGGGGTAGAACTTTATCCTGATAAGACTTCTCATCCTCGGCCTCATCGACAGGTGGAGCGACTCGCGCTCTCCTTCTCATTCTGAAATAAAAGAAATAAAACACACAATTCAAATAAGAAACAGATATCCTAACGGTTATGCGGAAATCTAAAAGCAATGAATACTTTTCAAGGACATAATCTAACCTAGGTTATGTATTAGTTTCAAAGAAAACTCAAACTATACCAACCTAGGTCAACAACACTAAACCTAGGCTCTGATACCAACTTTGTCATGACCCAAACCCAGGAGTCATGACCGGCGCTAGGGAATGGTAATTTGTAAGAACCCAGAACCCGTAGCAAGCCTAAAACATAAAATTCATACGAAACATAAACACAAATATAAATACAAATTTTTCAAAGAATTAAAACTTTTTAAAACATAAGGAATTTTCCATAAATAATATCTTAAGAAAAGATTTATACATACAGTTGTTAGGAATTGATTATGCAACTTAAGCATCCAATGCTAAGTTAGGTAAATTTCAAAAATTTAAATTACATAATCCTTGATCTCATCAAGAAATCCAATCCCTAGGATCCAAATTGCAATTAATACATAACTAATCATTATAGCAATACAAATACAAGAAATCATCAACTTAGGACACATAAGTCTTAGAAGAACTTACTAATTTCCAAAGTTTGAAGATGACCATAAGTATTCTACTAGTTTTGTATGTCCTTCTTGATTCAACACTTGAATCAACCCTTCTAGTCTCCCAAACGTGGGACCTCTAGCTTAAAACACCAAGCTTCAACAAACCTCCTTCTTGTCTTGATCATATGGAAGCAAGAATCCTCTCACAATGACCCTTCAAGCTTATACATAAACTTGATCTCTACAAGAGCTTTCTTAAGGTTATTACTTGTATATTTGATTGTTTCTTTTCTTTCCTTATAAGAGCTCCACGTTTTTTACCCTCACCAAACCTCCAATTAATGTCTAAAACTCTTTTAGATATAATTGGTTAAGAGATGAGTTAAGTGGAAGATGACATCACCCTAGTCCCACATGTCATGATTAATTAACCATCAAATAAGTCATTAATGTCCAAAATTAGTGGAGGATGTAGAGATTTCATTTCTCTACATCATTATAGACTTATTTATATGTTAATTAATTTCTTTAATAATATTTGATTTATTAAAAATCTAATATATCATTTAATGGATATGGGCTATAGCAATGGGTCAACTCTTGATCCAAAACCCATTCCATCAATACAAGTGGACTTTAACAATGCATATGGGCTTTGTCAATTAATTGGTTTAATTTCTAGCCCAAAACACTTTTGGGCCATTAACCCAATTAAATAAGAAATAAACATATATCCATTATTAATTTAATATCTCAATTAATATCTCATATTAATTAAGCATAAATTAATAATCAAACCTTTCATTGAAATTAGATTTCATGATATGCTAGAATCATTGCATTAAGCATAAATCCAATTTCATCAATCTCAATTAATTGATTAAACTTTTAATCAATAATTAGATTGATATTGATAGAGATTTGTTAAAAACCTTTTAGGTGTGACTTACTAGGTCCATGTCTAATTGGCAATGAGAAGATAATATCAACACTTGATATTATTCGAAACTCCTTTCAAGTCTAAATGTGAAAATCTCAATTATTCACATTTAGTCCTCATAAGTTGTGAGTGATCCTTAGCATCGATATCACAACTACCCAATTAGATATGAATATGTTTATCAATTTACATAAACTCTTTGGCCATAATTACCGTGTACTAAAATCCCTTCATTAGAAGATCCCGATATAGCCTAGAGTCATGGATTAGTTAACCTCTATTAGCTATATCACTTAAACTCATCTTAAGTTCTATTCTTGATAAAACATAACAAATACTAGAAACTCTTTCTAGCACTGAAACTCTTTCAGACTGTTATGTTTGTCCTGGCCAGGATCTCATTCATTAAGAAAGGACTTAGATAGTTCTGGATCTCATCTTGGTTCACTCCAGGTAATGAATTCCATCTTGGTCGAACACTCATCCCTACACTTGACCAACTAGAGCCACCAATGCCATATACCCATGTGTGATTAACATAAGTATAGAAGCAGTAACAAACTCTAACCACTTAAATGTGGATGACCCTATCACCTCAGGTCAAAGGACTATATGCACCATTATGACCTAGACTGTGATCCTTGACTATAAGTGAATATCCACGCGATCACAAATCTAACGTCACGTTCGATCCACCCATCACATGAGTACCCACATGTTTATTCTGATATCTCATATCAAGTAGCATGAGACTCACTACCTCCCACTATTAGTATCTTATACTAATCAAGGAAAATAGACAGAGGTGATAGTCTAATTAATATTACCCAAATATTAATTATTCAACTATGAACAATTTTATAGCATACGTACTAAATATGTTTGTAACTTATATTATCAACTCTTGATAATAAATATATTTAACATAATACTAAAGGGTAAATACTCAAATAAATAAAACCTTTATTTAAATGAATATTATATTGTCATAGGGATTAATTTACAATGTCATTATTATTATAAAAATGGCAATAGGGCACATCTATGCTAACAGATAGCTCCTTCATAGAGGTATTCGCCCCTTCGTGTTGAGGTAATCTGCCAGAGATGCGATCGCCTCTACACGAAGAGACGTCGTCTCTTGGATGGGATGATCGCCCATACGCGTAGAGGCGATCACCTCTTGGACAGAATTCTGCAAAATTTTCTGACTTCAAATGAAAAACTCATAATTCCACTCCCTGTTTTGTCCTTGTAGCTCGATTCCCACACTTTCAAGGGTGCTGGGAATTTCAGCGGTGCCCGTATTTGGTATGATGGGTTTCCAGACGTGATCAAGGCCCGCATTCATGACACAGGCTTCTCAGACTTCATCCTCGCCTTCCGGACACTCAAGGGTGAACCAACTACCAGCCCCTGCATGCCTTGCTAGAGAGATTGTCTGACACTACCCATACTTTCCATCTTTCCTTTGGTGAGTTCACGCTTGATCCAGTCTCTTTCGCTGCTATCACCGGCATCGCTTGCACTGGAGATTCCGTCCCTTTTGATGCTAGCCTACATCGGATGACACTTGATCGTGTTGCCTACATCGGATGACACTTGATCGTGTTGCCTACATCGGATGATATTTAATCGTGTTGCCTACATCAATCGTCTCTTTGGAATGCTCTCAGACATGAAGGGACCATACCATCAAGATCGACTCGATTCAGAGTCATTATATATAGGAGAGAGTAGAGGCTGCCACCACTGGTCTTCAGATTGATCAGGTAGTGATATCCTTCCTCGTCTACCTTCTAGGGACTACACTTTTTGCTGACACAACTAGCTCCATTGATCTAATCTTCCTAATGCCACTGAGAGATCTAGATTTAGTGGCTACATATGATTGGGGGAGTTGTGCTTTTGCATATCTATACCGAAGTATGAATGAGACTGTTCGACGAGCTAGACGTTTTTGCAGTTTCTGGTATACTATTATGGTATTTTCCCTTTTTCCTTCCTCTCGTGGAGTTTATCTCAAACACCCTCCCCATTATCTATTAATAATTCTTCTCTTGTTTTTGTAGGATTGGGCTTTAGAGCTACAGTTGATTGTCGGTATATCTCGCACCTGCGACTTTCCCTTCCCTACCATGGTGAGGTAGGGCCCCAGTCGGGTTTGGAGGAGGCCTGTGGCTCACATGCACATCCATCATGAGCGGCTGAACACTCTCACATATGATAAGTTACGGCACCTACAAATACAACTGTAGTTAATAACATATGATTTGTCAAATTTACTCACTTACCAACTTATTTTCATAGCTATGTCCAGACTTATGGGGTCCTCAGGGTAGATGGTGCTTTGAGGACCTGATTGCAGGGTTTGGTATTTTGGTAAGAGGATACATTTCTGGCGCTAGGGTGCTTAGGTGAGATGACCACCACTTCCTCCTCCTCGTGAGATTTTTTGGACATATCTATTGGAGGGATAGGAGCTGGATCGAGCCTATGAGGGAGATGACGTCGAGGATTACTGCAAGAGGAGGAAGTCTCGCTACTTGGACTTCGCACGGGCTCATCTTCTAAAGAGGGTGCCTCAGTCTGCATCCACATCTTAGGTGAGCACCTGATTCTAGTAGGCATATAATTTTGCATTTCCATCTGCGTATATCATCTATTGGCTTAATCTCTCATTTCCAGGCACCAGCTAGGGGACCTGCACCTCGTCTCAGGCCTACTACATAGGAGAGACTTGCTCAGCATCCCTGTACTGTGCCGAGTGGTGAGGGTACTCTAGTCGGAGCACCGCCTTCCAGCTCTGGTTCACAGATGGTGGCTGGTAGGCTTGCTGCCCCTTTGGACTTGCTGACCCAATGTTGGATGCCTTTAGGCAAGCTGTCTTGGCAGTTTCTAATACTGGACATGAGCTTAGAGCTAATGTTCATTCCAAAGGCCTCTACACATGTGAGCTCATTTCTTTTGAAATCCTGTTCTTAATTTTGACTTAACATAGGGTTAATTCTAATAATTCATTATTTGTACAGATACCTCGAGACCAGGGAGAATACGTGTACATGGTGATAGAGGCCCAGCGGGACTTCCTAATGAGCATGACATAACAGTGAAAGGTAACAATCATCTTCCATTTCTACATGTATATATGCTTTCATGACTTATTACCTCTCATTGTATTTTGATAGGACCGTGACGATGCTAGTCATGCTAGGATCACTGCGCTCGAGCATCAGCTTACTGCCTTCTAGGTTGATGATGATGAGGAGGATGATGATGATGGCGGTGATGGGGAGGAGGAGCGTGCTAATGAGCCTGTTGGAGATGGTAGCGAGGATGATGAGGATGAGCATGCTGATGATCCCACAGATGAGGGGGTGATCACGGAGATGATGAGGCTGGGGATAATGCACAAGGGACTATCAGAGATGCCTCTTAGAGT
Organism: Mallotus japonicus; assembly: GCA_949634005.1. Lineage (NCBI taxonomy): Eukaryota > Viridiplantae > Streptophyta > Magnoliopsida > Malpighiales > Euphorbiaceae > Mallotus > Mallotus japonicus. The sequence goes on from CATIWK010513147.1 coordinate 8,024, forward strand.
AGGATTATTTTTTTTTTATCTTGATACTATTGATTCACTATTTTGAACTTGCTTTTCTCTTTTAGATTTTTGCTTTGGTTGCAGATTGTAGAACTCGAATTTATTTTAATTTAACTTTTAAAATTAATTAGGAATTTTTGTTCTTTGTTACCATAATTTCTATTCCGATAGCTGAACTTTGCATCTTTAAAGAAACTATTCTGATTGTAATAAAATTAAAATATGTCCCCCTTTTTTACTGAAGATGCGTCGCCTCTTTGTGAAGAGGTGACATGAAAACGCCATATCACGCAGAGGTGTTGCCCTCTCGTAGAGGCGATCGCCTCTGCACCAGTGTTCTGCAGCTCATTAAATCCCCAATCTTCCTTCAAAATCCCCAATTCTACACTTCCGCGAAATTAAAACAACTACTTCGCCCCTTTTCTTTTCAAAACTTCCATTTTTCATTTCCAACACCATCAAACCTCTAAAAATGAAAGAAAGAAGCCTCAAGCAACTATAGTCGGTCTTGAAGAGCTTAGACGGTGAATCATGGGCAAAGCTAGAGCCCTTCCACTTGTCGGTTTTCAAGTCTCTTCATGCCAAGAGGATCAATTTCCTTTTCCTTCATGTTGTAGTCCAGTTCTGGGATCCTCAGAAGCATGTTTTTCGGTTCAATACCCTCGAAATTTGTCCCTATCGGAGGAATTCAAAGCTATCTTGGGCTCTCAAATGAATTCTGCTCGTCAGATCACAGTTCCTTCGGTTGAAACTCTGGATTTGCACTCTATTTAATACCAAATGGCTAGGTTATTCAATCTCTCTCCTTGGTCTTCTCTTCACCATATCTTTGGTAGTGAGATTTTGATAAGCTCTCTACTTGAAGTTGTCATGGCCGTAGATAGCAATGAAGTTTATTGGTCCCGGATGATCGCCCTTTGTCTATATGCGCAGTTCTTGCTTGTTTCTTAATCTAGCAACTGTGACTCAAAAGTCCTCTATATATTAGATGAAGTGGAGCAGGTCTCAACCCATTTCCTCTCATCTTAGCAGAGACTATCATCGGGTTGGACAACTTTTCAGAAACTAGGCGATTCTCTGGGAGTCCTCTACTGTTGAAGGTCAGTTTTATTCCCCTCTCTTTTTCTTTTACCTTCTGCTTTTCCATCATTTTACTCATTCACCATTTTCAGGCATGGTTTCATGAAAAATTGGGGTTGCTTGAGCCTCTCAAAGAAATCACACGTTACAAGGCCAAACATTACGGACCAGAAGAATGCACCCCATACCGGAAGACGTTCATAGCTGATTATCCATATTTCTTGATACTCTGATTCGATGGATGCGTCCATGGTGGAGATTACAACACGTGACCGTTTAACCTACACTTACTGCGTCCCTATAGCCGGCCTTCATTTCTCCACCTTTTACAATCCTGCCCGTCTTTGCCAGTAGTATGGACAGAAACAATAGATTGTGGGACTAATACATGAATTTGAGCCGGGACCACTTTCTCAGAACTTCTTGGATAACCTAGTTGCGACTTGGCCTGGAAGAACCATTCACAGATACATCGACTACGACAAAGACAAGTCTACTGATGATCAGTACAAGGTGTGGATTCAGTTGCAACAGATAGAGAAGGATGAATTTATTAAAAATAAAAGAACAAGAGAATTACAGATGTCAAGTGCTCAAAGAGTTCATTAAAAGACAAAAGACAAAATTAGCTTATGCAATTTAAATCTTCGTTTTCCTTTTTTGTTAGATGAAGTTTCCTTTTTGGTTAAATAATCTGTAATAAGCACTTAATGTAATGTCCAACAGAAACTATGGCAATCCATTTCATTTAACTCAAGCACAAAGTGATTATACATTTTTGCTTCTAACATATCTCCTGTCATTAATTGGCTTGCCCTTGCAAGTTTTCCAATTAACTATTTCTCTCTCTCTCTCTCTCCTTTTATGTCCCTAATTTTTGCCTGGACTGTCTTTTTCAAAGTTTTCAATCCAGCAGGACTTTTTAATTTTTCATTTTTTCGTCTCTAATTTTAGCCTAGATAACCTCTTTTTGAGATTTTCTCTCTAGCTAGACTTTACAGAAAGTATTTTTTCAGCTAGTCCAGGTTGATGGGCTCTCTCTAAACTCATTCCCTTCCAAATCGGACAGGATGACAACACCCTTGGAAAACAGTTTCTTTACTAAATACGGACCTTCCCAATTTAGCTTAAACTTTCCCCGCAGATCAGTCATAATTGGCCTGATGAGCTTCAATACCAAGTTGCCCTTTTTTATCTTACCCGGCTTAATCTTCTTATTATAAGCCCATGCTATCCTTTTCTGGTGTAGCTGGGAGTGATACATGGCCTTCATCCTCTTCTCATCCAACAATGTTAGTTGTGCCAATTAACTTTCTAGCCACTGATACTCGGGGATTTTGGATTCCAAGAGAACCCTTAATGATTGAATTTCGACCTCCATCGGTAGTACGACATCGCATCCATACACCAAAGAATACGGAGTAGCTTCAATCGAGGTTCTAGCGATGGTCTGATACAATGCAAATATGCATAGTTATTTAGGGTAGTTTAGTTGTTATTTTATGTGATTTTTATGTGTTTGTGTCTTAATTTGATTATGTTATTGATATTTTTATTCCCAAGTGTCTTTTATGGTAGTTTCTATGTTTTTTATATGTTTTTAGGTTCAATTGATGCATTAGAATGACCTTGGACTTGTT
>CATIWK010513293.1:0-13774 GCA_949634005.1 Mallotus japonicus
AAAAAATGAAGCCAATAGAAAAAAATGTTAGAAAAAAATGTTAAGCAAAAAAATATTGAGAAAAAAATAGATGAAGATAGTAAAAAAATATTGAGAAAAAATAAATGAAAACAATATAAAGAAAAAATATTGTTAAAAAAAACAAATAAAATGTTAAAAAAAATATAAAGTAAAAAAATTGAAAAAATCAGTAAAAAGGAAAAAAATATTAGAAAAAAAAAAGATAACCCTAAAAATAAGAGTGGCAAGGGGAAGGGGCTATATTTGAAAGAAAAAAGTTTGAAAAAATAATTTTGAAAATTTTTCAAGTCAACAACAGTTTTGAAAGTTTTTTTGGTTTTTGGTACATTTATGTAAAGATCCTTTTTTTTTTTAGCCCAATGGCCTATGCCTTGAGTAGGCACTGAATCTATTTCGTCATCCTTATCCTTGCAAGAATTTTTTCATAAAACCTTCAACTCATGAGCCATAATACCAAATAGTAATCAAGAACCAATGGAACAAGAGAATCAGGAGAAAGAAAATGATAAGAAAAGGAAAAAATCCACGACGGGAAGTAAACCCTAACCCTAACTAGAGAGAGACTAGTTTAGGAAAAGAATGAAGGAATCAAATTTAATTGATTTTTTGGTATTAAGAATTTGAATCTTCGTAATTTTTGTAATTTCATTTCAAATTTTTAATTTTGTAAAAATATCCTAATTTAGTCAATCATTATAGCAATTTTTTTTTTTAGCATTTGATGCCCTGGTATCTGGTAGTCACAAGGACTCCGACTATTTCAGATCTCGGACTTACAGAGAGGGCAAAGCTCTCCTAATATATGTTTTTTGCGTACATATATAAGACTCGAACCCGAAATCTTACTTAAACAAATCCAAGTTCCTTACTACTTGGACCAACAAATATCGGTTCAATCATTACTAATTTTAATATAACTAAATATATGGTTAACATCAAATAAAAATCGTTGATGCAAAATCTATAAAATATCAAGGGAAAAGTACATTTAAGTACTATGTGGTTTAGGCCATTTTCAGATAGAGGGCTGTGGTTTGCTTCGTGACAAAGAGGTACCCTGTACTTAATGTCGTTAGCAAATAACGACATTTCTCTGTAACGCCGTTAGAGATGCTGACATGGCAAGGGCAAAATTGGGTTTTCATTGTAAATTGTTGACCTTCACAATTCAAAGGTTATCTCTTTCCAAAAACCTTTCAAGAAAAAAAATTATTTCTCAGAAACGCTTCCTCCCTGCTTTCGTTCGGTACTGACTCGCCATAGTGCCGATGCTATAAAGAAAAATAAAAAAAGCTTTCAGGTTGGCGTGCAGATGCTTTATCATTAGCGGGTAGGATCACTTTAACTCAATTTGTTCTATTAGCGATTCCTCTCTACAGTATGCAATCTGCAAAGCTTCCTATTGCTGTGTGTGATCATGATACGAATCCTACCTATAATAGAGATAGAACACGCATCCAACTTTAAAATCATTGCCCAAGATCGTTAAGTTAAGGTTGTGTTGATGGAACTAAACCCCTTGCTTATTAAATTGAAGCAAGATACTTAGTTATTAAAAAGAGGAACAATCACACAATTCTAAGTCTAATCTAACCTAGCAATTGTAGTGAAAGGTAGAAGTGAAACAATTCAAGTAAACTTGCAAAGTTTCAAAAGAACAAAGTTAAGGGAAAACCTCACTTAATTGATTAAAGTTGTCTAAAATTCACCAAAAATTCATTTTACATTATTTAAGCCCTTATATAGGCATGTAAACATCCAAATCCTTGAAGAAAAAGGTTTTCTTACTTATTCCTAAAGACTCCTATAAAGGAAAATCCTTAACTAAAGAGGATTCCTTCAAAAATAGGTCAAAGCTAAAAATAGAAAATATAAAAAAAGTTTCCTATTAATCTAGCATTAAATAGGAAGATACAAAAATCCTAACATAGCTTGGAATCCTTCTTTGACCTTGACTTTGACTTGTTGACCTTGACCTTTGACTTTTTGACTTAGACTTGGAATATCCTTGAATCTTCTCAAATCTTTAAGAATCTTCTTGGATCTTCCTTATTGACTCCAAAACATAAAATAATTTTAAAATTCGTGCAATTCAAGCTAATTAATTTCAGAATAGGAAATTAAACTAATTAGCTTGAATTCTTCTTCATTCAGCTCCATGTTTGTACTTGAGGTCGAATCCACCATTTTGCTCATAATATAAAGAACAAATGAATTCAATGCTTATTTGAACTTCTTTGTCCTTGTTCTTATCATTCCCTCCCTTTTGAAGATGATTCATCCTCGAATCATAGCCATCTTTTAAGGTTGATAAATTCATAAATCCTCCAGGGTCAAACACAAACCCCTTGGTTGAAAACTTCTCCTTTAAGGTAAGGATCCACACAAGTAGCTTAAACATAACTTAAACTGATTACATATTTGAAACATAGAACTTCTATTCATGAACTTGTAAGGATTGGACTCTTATTGCTTCTTTCTAAACTTGAAACATGTATATCTTAAGTTTTTCTTGCTACGAGCGAAAACTCCATAGATTGCCTTATAGAAATAAGGTATTTCAACAATATCATCAAATGGATCTTTATATGACATAAAGCTCGGCAAAACAACTTTCAAAACACTAGCAAAAGAAAGATTAAAATTGTTAGTATAATTATGATGAATCATCAACTCTTTATCTTTCATGATGCTTTCATTCTCTAGATTATTCTTATCAATCATGCCTTGCTTGTTTTCTCTCACCAAATGTTTCCCATCTTCCTCAATTTTCTCATTCAACTCAATTTTATCACTTAGCTCACTCTTTTCTTTTCTCTCAATTTCATTGGTTTCCCTCCCCAAAATTTTCCCAAATGAAGATGGAAACTCTTCACTTTATTGATTAATGCAGATGTCTTCAAAAGTTATCTTTGGTGGTAAAGTTTCAAATTGGCACTCTTCTCCCTACTCTTTACCTCAACTTGTTGCTCAATCAATTCACTAACTTCAACACCTTCATTTTCCTTGGACTCACACACTATTATTGCCTCCTCACAAATACCCATTTTCTTTTCATACTCCAAAGAAAGTTCAATTACAACCTTCAAAGACATAGAGGGTTCTAATCACACTTCTTTCTTCAATCACTTAGCAATCTCATGCTTAAGCCCACTGATGAATTTTACAACTTTTCGCCTTTCAGATTCACCTACATCACTTGCAATTACAAACAACTTAAACTTTTTAACATAATCATCAACACATAATTCATCACCTTGTTTAAGCCTCTGTAATTTCAAACGAAATTCATCGCTAACTTCTTGAGGAATAAAATGTCTAGTCATTAACCTCTTCATTATCTCCCAATTTTTAATCTTACTAAGCCTATTCATTCTCCACAATGTCGTCAATTCTTCCCACCATATAGCAGCGTGACCCAAAAATTTATCAGAAGAAAGTCTACACTTTTGGAAATAACTTATTTCAAGAGAATCAAATATCTCCTCCATTTATTGCACTCATTCCAAATAAACATAAAGATCATCCCCACCAAGAAAATAAGGCATATCCATACTAAAATAACGATAGAAAGATATATAAAAGAAATCCTCACAAAACACTCCCTTACGTATTTACACTCAAGGATGTGAATGCTCTCGTGTTTCACTCAAAAAAAATTTTGTTTTTCTCATTTTTTAATTCTATGCAGAATTGAGAAGAAGAAAAAGATAATACACGAAAATTAAAGGATACGTAACCAAACCTTGAAGTTTGTTTCTGATACCAAACTGATACGAATCCTACCTATAATAGAGATAGAACGCGCATCCAACTTTGAAATCGTTGCCCAAGATCGTCAAGTTAAGGTTGTGTTGATGGAACTAAACCCCTTGCTTATTAAATTGAAGCAAGATACTTAGTTATTAAAAAGAGGAACAATCACACAATTTTAAGTCTAATCTAACCTAGCAATTGTAGTGAAAAGTAGAAGTGAAACGATCAAGTAAACTTGCAAAGTTTTAAAAGAACAAAGTTAAGGGAAAACCTCACTTAATTGATTAAAATTGTCTAAAATTCACCAAAAATTCGTTTTACATTATTTAAGCCCTTATATAGGCATGTAAACATCCTAATCCTTGAAGGAAAAGGTTTTCTTACTTATTCCTAAAGACTCCTATAAAGGAAAATCCTTAACTAAGGAGGATTCCTTCAAAAATAGGTCAAAGCTAAAAATAGAAAATATAAAAAAAATTTTCCTATTAATCTAGCATTAAATAAGAAGATACAAAAATCCTAACATAGCTTGGAATCCTTCTTTGACCTTGACTTTGACTTTTTGACCTTGACCTTTGACTTTTTGACTTAGACTTGGAATATCCTTGAATCTTCTCAAATCTTCAAGAATCTTCTTGGATCTTCCTTATTGACTCTAAAACAGAAAATAATTTAAAATTCGTCCAATTCAAGCTAATTAATTTCAAAATAGGAAATTAAACTAATTAGCTTGAATTCTTCTTCATTCAGCTCCACCCTTGTACTTGAGGTCAAATCCACCCTTTTGCTCATAATGTAAAGAACAAACGAATTTAATACTTATTTGAACTTCTTTGTCCTTGTTCTTATCAGATCATGTGGAAAAGTTGAGTAGAAACTTCATTTAGGGAGGCACTGGGGATGCTAGGAGATTTAGCCTGGTGAGTTGGCCGAATGTTTGTATGGATAAAGACAACGGAGGGTTGGGTTTGAGATGCTTGAGAACTATGAATGATGCTTTCATTATTAAGTTAGGTTGGAAGTTGATTTCCAATCCAGATTGTCTTTGGGTTCAAGCAATTGTGGGAAAATATGGTTTTAATTCTCATCATTTTCATGAAATGCCTCCTACCAAAAATGGATCTCCTTTGTGGCATGCTATTCAGCAAAATTGGTGTAATTTGTTAGCTGGAGTTTGGTGGAGTGTGGGTAATGGCACAAGGATTAGATTTTGGATGGATTGTTGGCTTACAGACTCCCTTTTAATTGAGCTAGCTAATATTTCAGTCCCACCGGAGTGCCACAATCTGAAGCTTCGAGAATTTTTTTCTTTTTTTGAGAAAAAAAATGGGATCTCTTTGCTGGTTATCTCCCTCAGTAAATTTTTCAATTAATTGCTGCTGGAGGAGTCCTCAGTCTAGTGATGCTAGTCTAGATGTTTAAAGCCAGTCTGGTGAGGAGAGCTCGACTAGATAACAGAGTATGTTCTTTCGCAGCTCTGATTTTCATTACAAGCAGAGTGCTGCTCTTCCCCATTTGAAGACGCGTTCCATATCCTTTTGACAGACGAAGGCAAAGCCATAGTCCGTTCATTTTGTTAGGAGTTTCTTGTGTTAATCGGTCTGTGGTTACTGGTTTAGCTTGATCTAGGATTATATTATTTATAGATTTATTTTGTTATGGTTATAGTTTATCAAAGTCTGTAAATTAATAGGTGGCTATGTTTCATTTTTCTATTATTTCTTTGTGCTCACCACTTGTTTGACAAAAGTTCTCTTTTTTGAGTCCCTGAAGCGTTTAAGATTCGAGGCTTCAAGAAGAGCTCGTCCTACTTCATAGTATAGAGCTGTTAAAGTGGGAGGAAGAAATCTCATGTTGGGGATAGACCATATTGATAGTCATGGTTGATCCATAGGATAGGATTTTATTGCTTAGTTATTCTATTATGTATCTTGTTTATGTTTACTTGAAGTCCTGAATATGTATCTTTGCCCTCCTTTTCAGTTTCGTGTAGGCTTTGTTTTGCTTCGTATAGCCATAGGTGGCTTTTAGGAGGGTTACTTAGGCTCAATTTTTTGGATGTTTTAGTGGTTGGTCATTTATCAACCTCCTTCAAGGATGTTTATAGGCATCCTCTTATTTTGTATTCCCTTCGCTGGAGTCCTTGTATCCCTTCGTGGGGCTGTTTTGTTTTCTTTAATGAAATCAATTGACAAAAAAAAAAATTGCTCTTTCCTCAAAAAAAAGAAAGTTTCCTTTTGATTTAAAAAAAAATAAAGTACTACACTTTAATATATAATTATACAATTAAGACATAAAGTTAAATAATAATAAAAATAAATATAATAAAATTTATAAATATAATAAAACTACATAAAAATTAAATAAAATAATATTATTATATAAACAATGTTAGGCAATATTAAAGGTGAAAGTCAAAATTAGTGGGGAAAGGTGGGTAGTGGGGTTAGTCAAAATTTAAAAAAGACAATTAAAGATGAAAGTCTAATTTTACCCCTGCAACGTCAGCATCTCTAACGGCGTTATAGAGAAATGTTGTAATTTACTAACGGCGTTAAGTACAGGGTACCTCTTTGTCACGAAGCAAATCACAACCCTTTATCTAAAAATGGTCTAAACCACAGGGTACTTAAATGTACTTTTCCCAAATATCAATTTATCTTTTATAGTTTAAAATTTATAAAGGCATATTAATATAGAATATCTTAAATTTTATGATCTTTTAACAATCTTATCTCATTTTTAAAATTTTGATAAAATATTTGGTTTAAAATTATTTGATCAAAATTTAATAAAAAACACTAATTTGAAAATTAAAAAATTAGTTTCACTTATAATAAATTTTTAAAATGATCAACGATTATTATTTAAATAAATTTATAAATAATATAAATATAGTAAAATAACAGAAACTTCTTTTTTCGTATTCTAAAGTTAGTTATCTTTATTTAATTTCAAATGAATAATTACAAAGTAATTAAGAAATTCAAATTAGTTAATGTAATAATACTTATTTGAACTAAAATTGATTAAATTGGCTAAATTTTAAATATTTTATTAATATTGAGAAGTTAGGATAAAATTGTCAAAAGTTACAAATATTTGAATTTTTATATCAATAGACTATTATAAATTTATCAGTTTAAGATGTCACGTTATCATTTTTATTTAATTTAGATCAAAACAATTGTCTATGTTAAAATTTTCAAACATTAGTTAAATTAAAATATTTATTAAAATTAAAATTTGTGAATAAAATTTTTTTTGAAGGCAAAAATTTGTGATAAAATTTTGAAAGGTCTTAAACATTTGATTTTTTGAGTGTCAGTAGGCCTAGAATATAGCCTAAATAAGTTTGTCATAAAAATTTTATTGAATGAAAAATTAATAAAAAAATTAAAAATAAATAATCAACTTTATTGAATTGAAAGGTGAATTACAATAATACAAAAAATTTTATTACAAAAAATTTAAAATCTCTAATTGTAGCAGAAATATTGTTCAAATATAATTATAACTTGATCCTAAATTAAAGTTGAATTTAATTAAGAACATTGTTGATATTCTTGTGGATATTGAAGAAGATCATTTTATGATCTTCGAGAATTTGAATTTTAAATTTGGCGAAGTTTCAGGGTTTATTTTCTAAATGATCTAAAAAATGGGAAAAGGGTCAAATTGGTCCCTCAACTTTGAATTAAATCCTAATTTGGACACTATTATTTTTTTGTTTCCAAATGGACATTAATGTTTCAAAAGTGACCTAATTATAACCCTCTGTTAACAGCCGTGTTAAAAAAATTGAGGTGGCTGTTAAATTGTGTTAAGTGGCATGTGGAACCAGCCTCTCCTGCTGAATCACATCCCCTCTTCTCTCCCTTTCATAATGGTAAAATCCATATTCCCTATTTTGCAATCAATAAGAAATAAAATCAGAAGAGCATAAAAATCAAATGCTTCAGCTCCGGCAACCGCACCAGCCTGTGCTAATCCTCTGAAGCTAACTGTATCTTCAATCGTTTCATCCGCCACTTCAATCCCTCTCTTTGCCATTTTAATTCCTTACTCCACCGCTACTATTCCTTTTTCCGCTATTTCAAATCCTTCTCTCACTAGCTCCTCCACTTCCTCTTCTGCTTTCCTCAGCCTTCCTTAGTCCAAATAACGGAATATCCTCCCCCATTGATGTTGATTATCTGAGAGAAAGCAACCTGACAGTTGTGTAGGCCATGGCCACACCCGCTCAACACAAACAATTGAACAACAACAGCTTAAGCACGTCACATCCCTTTTTTTTTTCCTTTGTATTGCTTTGTAAAAAGGAAAAGATTGTAACTTCTTTTTTATTTATTTCACAAATAATGACCAAAATGTTCTCTAAATTGCAATCATCAACAGCTGATAAGGCAAGGAGTATACTCTTTTTAGCCAGAAATAACCCATTACTTACGGTGTGTTTCAAGACCCATAAGAGTATGGCCAAGGCAAGCTCCCCTTCTAAAGTTCAGACTTTGTATGACCTCTGTGCAAATACCTTTACAACCTCTGGAGTTCCTTCGCAATCTTCTATTGCTATCAATAAGCTCTGATCTCTTTTGCGTATTTTTCTTTTTCTTTTGTATGATTAATTTTTTATGTTTATGATTGGATTTTGGAGAAATTGTCAGGTGGGTTTTTTTTTCTTAATTAATCGATGTTTATAGTTTGGGTTTGTTATGTTTTGAAGCTGAGTTGAAGAAATGAACTAGGATTTGTTTTTCTTCTTCATTTTTTTCGTCGTGTAACATGCATGTTTAAAGTGTTTGATTTCTTCTTTTTGTAACAGTGCAGTAGCTAACATATGAGTTGATGATGATGATGAGCTTCTTTGTTGTTGTTGATGATGATGATGATTACTTGAATACAAAGAAGTTATAGATTCAGTTAGATCTCCTTTGCTTCCTTCTTCCTCCTTTAGTCCTCTTGCCAATGAACCACTAAAGGGTACTTCTTGATACTTATTGAGCCACTGCATTTGTGAAGAACCCGAACCAAACATGTTCATCAATTGTGCTTGAACCAATTCATCGCAAAAGGCTATGTGAAGTTCATATCTTCTCTCAATCGTTGGCTTCTCTCAATCAATGGTAGGCAACTCAACCAGTTCCCGAGATCCACTATGCATCCTCTTCTGATTCTTGCCCACGTAAGTGGTCTGCTCCGCCTCAAGGTATGCTCAAATGTAATTTTGATGGAGTTGTTTTTCCAAATGAAAGGAAACTTGGGTATAGGTGGGTGGTTCATTCATCAGACGGCAGCTGGGTTGCAGGGGCTTCTGGTTTATTTTATGGTTTTACAAACCCGTTCTTAGATAAAGTGTTGAGTCGAAGGCTTTGAGCTAGTGGCTATAATTGTCATGTGGCTACAGTCGATTGGGTAATCAAATGATTCAGCAGGAGAGGTGGGTCCCACATGCCATGTAACACCATTTAATGGGATGTCATTTTTTTTAAATGTTGTTAACAGAGAGTTATAATCAGACCACTTTTGAAACATTAAGATTCATTTGGAAATAAAAAATAATAATATCCAAATTAGGTTTGGACCTAAAGTTGGAGTCCAATTTGATCATTTTCCCTCTAAAAAATAGGAGACACCTTTATTTATACACATTTGATGAAAGATGGATATAGGTGTTATGCAATTTCATAATTTTTAATCGCATGGTAGTGGTAGGATCAACGTTGACTATATATGATCAACTTGATATATATATAAAGAGAGGGAGAGAGGCAGAATACATTAGCAAGCCTTTATATTTGGTATAATTTATCAGTTTGACAGTTTAACTTACAGTTTTGTTATTTCAGCACTTAAATTTGTCTAAAATGCACTAATGTAATGATATAATATATCTGTCACACCCCATGTGCTTGCCACTTTTTGTTAGTTTGACACATCTACTTGCAGTTTTTGGTTAGTCAAACCCTTAAGATGCACTTTTTATTAGAAGCTCGAACTCGACTCGATTCGATTAAATAATTAATATACTCGAACTTGACTCGATTAATTAAATAAATTTTAAAATATATATTTTAAAATATTCAAACGCGACTAGATTTGGTAAGATATATTTATAATTATATTAAAATAAAAAGGTAAAATGGTAAATATATAAAAGCTTGATTAAGCTTGCGAGCCTATCGAGCCACATATTTAAGATCTCGACCCCGAGTAGCTCACGAGTTAGTTTGACTCAGTTACACCCCTATCTATAAATATCAATATACAATAAAAATAATAATTATAATTATGAATATGAGGAGGGTGGACACGTGCCTGGTGGAATCCAGCTCTCAGATCAAGTTTGGTGAAATATCTAGCCCTATAAAGCTCATCCAACATGTCATTAACAATAGGAATAGGGAACCTATCTTTGATAGTTAATTTAAAGCTCTATAATCGGTGCAAAACCTCTATGTACCGTCTTTCTTTTTAACTAAGAGAATAAGAGAAGAGAAGGGACTAGTACTTAGATGAATGAACCCTAATTTTAGTATATTATCCACTTGTTTCTCAATCTTTACTTTATGAAAATATGCATATTTGTAAGGTTGGACATTAATAGTTTCGGCTCCTTCCTTCAAATTGATATGGTGGTCAATTTCTCGTAATGGAGGAAGTGTTTGGGCTCTTGAAAAATATCTTTGAATTGTTGCACTAATTGTTGCATGTTTGGATGTAAACTTTGAACTAAGGACTCCGAAGAGGATTGAAGATAAAGTGAAAATACTGTGGCCCAGCTTCAAGCATTCTTGGAAATATCCTTCATGATTGTAGAATGAATAGGATGGTTATTGATGCCTTGTATCTTACGGATTCATTCATCCTATATGAACTCTATTATCAATTACTTCCAATTGCATGCTACAGTTCCCAACTGCTCCAACCATTGTATTCCTAACACCAAGTCTAAACTGCATAAAGGTAAAGCATATAATGTAATTGTAAATGGAATACCTTGAATAAGGACTGGAACATCCTTGAAGCTCCCACTACAAGATAATGACCCCCCCTTTGGCAACTTTTACATTGAAAGGCTTTGTAGGTTCCACTGATAATTGTAGCGTATTAGCCACTCTTTCACTAATGAAGATATGTGTGGATCCATTATCAATGAGCACATTCACCTCTCAATCACCGATCTTAGGTTTCAGCCTCACGGTTTTACTTGTAAGTCATCTTGTCAAGGCATGAAAAGAAATTTTAAGCTCTTCATTCTCAGGATCATCATTAGAACTTTCTAAAAGAATGAGTCGAGGGTCTTTACATTTATGACCGGGGGAAAATTTCTCATCATAATTGAAAAAAAGACCTTGGGTTCTTCTCTTTTGCATTTTTTCCCAAGACAATCGTTTTATAAGAGGTGGAAACTTAGTAAGGGCACCTTCGTTCATTCAAGTAAAAGGTTTAACCTTCCTTTATCTACTCAGCTACTTATCTCTCATTCTTGCTAAACTAATATCTTTCTTAAGAGTCCGAGGTTTGAACATACGAATCCCATCAGCTAGCTCAGCTTTGAGAACTCCCATAAATGTTCCTAGCAAAGCTTTATATGTCCATCCATGAACCTGATTCCCCAATTTTTCAAATTCTTTTTTATAGTCCCTCAATGATCCATTTTGCTTGATTTTAGATAGTGCCTCATCAAAATCTTCACAATCAGTCAGGCTAAATTGAACCCACTGCTCTTCCACAAATAGCTCCCAGGACACCTCCTTATCATCTTCTTTTTAGGAGCGCTGTAACCATTCCACCATTGGTTAGCTTGGCCTTTTAAATGGAAAGAAGCTAATGGAACCTTTTGAATTAGTAGTGTGCCTTTGTAGTCGAAGAACTTTTCCACCTTGTTAAACCACTCTGTGGGTTCATCCCCAAAATACTTTGGAAATTTAAGTTTAGCTAATTTAGAGGAAAAAGGTAGTCTCTCTCGATTAGTTGTGTCTATGGTTTCATCTCTAGATTCATAGTATCTGCCTTTGAATGAATTTCTTTGTTCATCAATGTTAGGTCTTAAGGAAGATCCATTCTTAACCAGTAGTGCCTCGCAGATCTTGCTAACTACATATTCGAGGTGATGAAGTTTATCTACCATTCCTAACTCCATGTGAGAGAAGCTCTCTTGCAATCTACCTAGGCGAACTTCCAGGTTTTCTATACATTACACTACAAGAAAACAACAAAATAGTGACGAAAATTTCCGTCACAATTCCGTCACAAATCAGGTTTAGTGACGGATTTGTGACGGATTTCTGGTCATCAAAAATTGTTGTGATGGAAAAAAATTCCGTCACAAAATTTTATGACGGATTTGTGACGAAAATAGTTTCCGTCACTAAAAACTCAATCGTGATAAAAGGTGTTTCCGTCCTAAAATTGTGATGGATTTCTGTCACAAATCCGTCACAATTTTGTGACGGAGTTGTGACGGAAATCCATCACAATTTTATGACGAAAAAGATTTCAGTCATTAAAATTCACGTCATGGAAAAGGTGTTTCCGTCACAAATTTATAACGGATTAGTGACAGAAATCCGTCACAAATTTGTGTGTTGGATTTTTATCACTAATCCGTCACTAACTTTTTCATCACTAAACCGTCACAAATTATTTTATCACTATTCTATCACAATTCCGTCACTATTATTTTTTGTCCTGTTATTATGTTTTATATAATTTTTATAAATTAAATGTTATTTCTAATTAGAATATATTTTGATACATTATAACAAAATTAGATGAAAATTTAAATTAAATAATTAAAAATGTATTTCTTAAGATAAAACATTAAATAGTATATATAAAAAAGCATAAAAGTAATATAAGTCAAACATAACTAATAATAAACATCTATGTTTTACACATCAAACATCAAAAAAATTGATGACAAAATAACGCAACTAATCAATCAGCAACTCCTTCGTTCCAATGGTTCATACAAGAAGAAATAGTTCCATGAGCTCAAGAACCCATTCTATATATATATAGCATGCTCATGTACAATTTAATAAAAATAACAATCTTACAAGCATGCACATGGTAATTTTTTCAAAACTAACAACTAATCTAATTACATGGAATCAAAAAAAGTATGCACATAGTATGGACATACATATAAATTAACAAAAAAATTATTATAATTATTAGTATTATATATTTGTAGACACCCGATCCAGTCGGCCCGTGTTAGGGGACGGACTGTGGTCCCTCAGTTTTGCTAGCCCGCAACAAGCCCGATGATGAGAACGAGATTTGAATGCAAGAGAAAGCCCAAAATCCCTTGAGAATTCATTTAGAAGAGTCTAGCCCATTAAGCCCAAACCCAAGCACTTGAGCCTGCCGGGCCCATGCTGGCCCAGGCCCAGGCCCAGGAGGCAATCCCTCCTGGCCAAGGGGTGATCGCCCCTATCCAAGGGACGATTGCCTCCTAGGCGCCCACTTGTATGCTGCATTAAATGCAGCATGTAATTAGCAGAGAAAGTGAGTCCCCGCGCCTAATACTATGCTCCAGCACATAAAAAACCACCTTTTGAGAAGAAAATGAGTGGATTTAAGGAAGCTTGGGGGAGAGGGAGAGGATGGTGATTAGAGCGGTAGGTGAGAGGCTTAAAAGGGAAGAGAAGAGAAGAGAGGAAGGACTTTTGGCTCTTGAGAAAAAAATTGGGTTCTGAAGAGAAGGGAGGACGAACCAGAGGAAGAGAAAAGAAAGAGAGAGGCTCTGAGGAGCAAAGAGGGGTGGTTTTCTTAAAGGAAGGAGATAAATCAAGCTTAGGAGTTCATTTCTTGAGGAATAAGAAGGTGATCTCTTGCATCTGGTAGAAGATAAAGCTCTCATTCAATCTCTGAGGGTCAAATACTTTGGAAAAGAGCTTCATTTCAGTAAAAATTCTTACTTGTTCTTTAAATATTAAAGCTTTAAGTTAATTGATTCATTTCTTTGAATATTGGTACTTACATG
>CATIWK010513320.1:0-14115 GCA_949634005.1 Mallotus japonicus
CCATTACGTTGTATGCAGTTCATAGTCATCTTGTATTCATATACTTATCTCTTGTACCAATCTCTCATGTTGTACTCTGTATATAAGGCTGTACTGATTATTGAGAAATATAAGGTTGAACTATTTCATATCGTTTGACTATTAGATACGGAAAATATACAGAAAGTATAATAAATATATACAAAAGTGAGGCAGAATTGTGCATGACTCTGGGCAAGAGGCGATCGCCTCATTGCTGAGGCGATAGCCTCATCACGAAGAGGCGGCGCCTCTATGAAGAGGCGTCGCCTCCTCATCAGAGAATTTCACCTCAGGCTCGTATGCTTTCTTAAAACTCAAGTATTTCAATTATTTTTGCAATCATATACAAAACAGGGTCTTAAACACTTATTCACATAATCACACTCGCATATAACATCACATAATCAACAAAATACTTAAAAGAAACTAAAATCTAACAATTTATGCTTTTTATACAAAAATAAAGCTTAAAAACTTAAAAGTGAGGATTCTCACTGAATGAAGACTTCTTGGAGCTCCTAACTCGGCCCTCAGAACTTGTTTGTTGATTGAATGCAAGAGAGATCCTTCTTTCTCCAAAGAAATAAGCTTTTCAAGTGCAAATTCTCCTTCCTCTTACTTTTTCTCTTTGGTTTCTCTTGTTTTTTTTTTTCAGGACGTTTTTTTTTTCTCTTCTCTTTTCTTTCTTTTTCTGCTTTTTGAAAAATGTTCAGGATCCTCTCTAAAAATCCACCTAAGTCTCTACTTAAACCCCTCTTTCTCTCTCTCTCCAATTTCCCTAGAATTTAGGTTCAATCTCTACCAAGTCCTTCTCATCATTGCTTTTCCTTTTCTCCAGCTCACTTTGGCCTCAAAAGTCCTTGTTTTTGTTCAAAAAACGCAGCTGGAGCAGTTGGTAGCTTTTGGTTAAATGCAGCAATAAATAGTATTTATTGCTGCACTGGACAGGTGTGATGAGGCGTCGCCTCATCGATGTCCAAGGTGTAGAGGCGATCGCCTCTTCACCCAGGACTCTTTTGGGCCTACGGCCCGAAAGGCCTGGGTTGAGCCTGGACGATGCGGGCTTGATGTTTCGGGCTGGGTTTGAAGGATTCAGGCTAGGTTTAAGGGTTCGGATCTATTCTAAGAAGATTCGGGACTCTTCTTGCATTCGAAGTACGGACTTTTCATCATCGGGCTTTCGTTACGGACCCAAACAGAGGGTGTCTACAATATGTTTTTTTTTTCTTACAAAAAATAATACATTTTTTTTTTCTCGCTCTGTGTTTAGATCCAGATTCAAAACACAGGTTCATTCACTGAATAATTTTTCTGGTAATCCAATTTTTACTTTGTTTTGTAGTGTTTGTAGGGTGGAAGGTTTGATTGTTAAATTATTATGATGCTAGCTGAATCATAATATTCATATAACAGTGATTTTCGAGCCGTGAAACTTAGTTTGAATGGCCAAGCTATTGTTACGAGTATTGCATAATCTCGAATTTGAGAACCCGTATTTCTATGTTATTGTTCATTTCTCTCTTTGATATATGATAAAAAAAAATAATAATGAATTTCAAATTTATCATAACGGCGAGATTTCAAATTTAATTTTTATTGAAAATATTCAAATTTTATAATTTATAAATCTCAATTTATTGAAACTTTTTGCAAACAAAAAAATTTATAATTTTTATAATGTGAGAGATTGCATGATAAAATAAGAAATATGACCAAAATAGAAAAACTATATGCAAGAATCTAAAGAAGTAGAGACAACTATACTTTCCTAATATTCTTTTTGTTTTTAGAATTTTTGTTTCACCTTTCCATGCTTTTTATTGTTAACCTTTAATTAATCCTTATCATTAAAAACAATTTATGGAAACATATCACACTTTTTAGCAATTACTTTAGTATTGGATAACCATAAAAATTCCGACTAATTCGGATCTTATGAACTCCATAAACTTTTTTTAAAGATAACTTACCACTTCAATTTTGATCATAACAGAGCTAATATCACCTGGTCATAAGAATTAAAGAGAGAGAGAGAGAGAGGGGTTTATAACACAAGTAGTCTTTAATACTGGAATTCGACAACATACATTGTCATTTACATGTAATTTGCTAAAAGAATGAATCAATGCATAACATATGTATATGTATATATATGTGTATTAGACTAAAGTAAAATAAGAAAATGCTTCAGAAAATCTCATTCAAGTTGGTTTCTTGAATCTAATAGGCATCTTTGATACTGCTTCTTTAAGATGATCATAACGTTGGCGATGATACTCAATCAATTCACAAAGCTGCCTAATTGCCTCCCTTTTCTCTTCATCCTTCTCTAGCAGTTTTTGCTCTAAATCTTCCACTTTTGTGTCTATTTGGCTTGCAGCATTCGGCTTTGTGTCTCCATCGCTTATTGCCTCTTCTGTTTCCATGCTGTGCTTCAGTTTCTTGATGATACCATGACTTTTCCCTGCTAGACAATTTCTTGCAACCTGAAGCTCACTTGAGATATTTGAAATGCGGTTCAAGAATTTTCCATTTTCGTCATCTATTTTCTTGATCATCATATCAAATCCTGTCAACATATTGCCTCCTGATTCTAGCAACATATCTTTCATTTTCTTGGCTTCAGATTCACGTGCTGTTTTCTTTTCATTCAGCTCTTTATTTTCTTGCTCGAGCTTCTCTAACACCTTCTTGTAGCTTTCTCCAGTTTCAGTATGAAATTGTTCAGCGACTCGGATTCTCCTGGCCAAGAGACGGATTTGATTTTCCGTTTTCATCTGGAACTTATCTGCTAGTTCATCAATCTTTCGTTCCAAATAGTTGTAATTTAACTTGCCAGAATCCATTGAACGATATTTAGGGGACTCGGGCGTTGACCGTTGTCTTGGAGAATCCAGTGATAGCTGTTTGATCCATTTGCTATCTTCATTTAACTTTTTGATGGTTTCATCCTTTTCTTGGAGGGATTTCTGTTGGTCTTCAATCTTGTTTGTTAAATTCAGAATTTCATTTTCTACCTGTATCTGGTTTTGTGCAGAGTCTTGCATTAGCCTATCATTTTGTTCCTCCAACATATTCTTTTCACTTGCCAAGGAATCCAATTCCTGCTGCAGGCTGTCAACCTGTGCTTTCAGGACCATAATCTGAGCAGAAGCTTTACTCTTTTCAATTGCATCAGCCAAGCTACTCTCCACTTCCAAAATTCTGTTTTCAAGTCTACCCTTTTCCTCTCTTAACTCATCTGTTTCTTTGTTTTTACTTCTTATGATCTCTTCCAACTCATTGTTCTGATCATGTAAGGAGTTCACTTCTGATCTTAGACCATCCATTTGTGCAATAAAACCTTGTTCCTGATCATTCTTTCTTGCTATTTCATCTTTCAAAGCTTCTATCTGTTTCAGGTTTTCAGTAATTTCATTTGTTTTCACGTCAAGCTGAAGTTGCAGTTCATTTTTCTCCCCGCGAACTGATTCCAACTCCTTTTGCATGTTTTTAGTTTGATCCTTTAAGCCCTTGAGTTTAACTGATTTTTTGCTCCTTTTATCTCCTTCCATTTCAGATTTCTGAGCCTGTAAATAATCTATCTCCAATTGCAGATCTTTAACCTGTGTCGTCAGGACTTGTATCCGAGATGTCAAGTTCTTCTCATTCTCCTTCATTTTCTCCGTCATCGCAGAAATTGCATTTCCTTTCTCTTCTGATATCACTTCTAGCTCCGAAATCCTAGCAAGAAGCTGTACGTTTGTCTCCTTAATTTGTTTCATTTCGGTTTCTTTCTCTTCAATCTGCACTTCAAAACCCCCTTTCACGCTGTGCACAGAATCCAGCTCCATTCTCAGCATAGTTAACTGCCCTTCCAACTCCTTAATCTCAGCTGATGCTCGACTCCCATGACCCTCCTCGACCTTAACAAGGGTCGAAAGTTCTCGTTTTCTCTCATGACCTTTATTCCTGTGTTCTTTTCTGGTAAGCTTTGCCTTTGGCGATTTACCAAAAGCTGTCATGTACTTCAAATTAGCTGATGCCTCAGGATTCCCGTCGTCAGCGTCCGCTTCAGCCTCAAAGCTGTGTGATGACCTGTTATGCCCGTTCGTTTCAATATCCTCGGACGAGTAATACTCTGAATCAGAACTTGGTGAAGATGAAGGATTTTCCTTTTCTTTCTGGCCACGAGCTCTTTTCCCGATCTCACCTCTAAGATCATCATATTGTGAATAGAGTGACTGGTACTGTTTGTGAAACTCGTGAATGAGTCCAATAAGTTCTGATTCTTTCAAGTCTTCTGGGATCTTATCTTTCTCGTCTTGGCCATCGTTCTTGATAAGTTTCAAGATCCTTTCAACTTTCTTTTCAATTTCTGCAAATAACAGCAAAATTTTTGACAAGTTTGAACAGTGCATAGCTCAAATCCACAGGAAACAATCAAGATAAAATTCCATTTTAATAAAGAATCAAAACATGCTATCATATTATCTTCAAAGCAATGAATAAAGAATCAAGAATTGCACCTTCATTATCATCTTTCATCTGTCCAAAGTCTACAGCATTATCAGGATTCAGAGGGAACTCCATTGCCTCTCAATGCTTCATCTAATCAGAAATTTACAAAGAAGTCAGGAATCAAGCAATGATTAAGACAATGCACACTTTCATCTCAGCCAACTGTAACTGGAAACCTGAAAAAGAACAAATATACAAATAGCTAACAGTGTTTAATGCATTAATAACGGCTTTTCTAGGAAAATTAATGATCAACAGAAAATGGGGTTCTGATATAAATCAATTTGGCCCTTAATATTCTGAAGATAGAGATCATGAAGAGAAAATAAAATTACCCTTCTAGCTTTAGTCAATGATAATGCTGCATACGAGAGTTGATTATTTTCAATGGACCACCTTATTAGTTAAGGAAAGTCCATGCTTTTAAAGCTAAGGGATTAAACATCATTAAATTAGAAAATGACTTTGAATCAATCATCTTCAACAAAAATGGAGAAACAAACAATAATAGCTCACTGCCAATTAATCTAAATCATCAAAATATATTATCATTTTTTTCCAAGATTAGTTACTTTAAAAGAATTCGTTATATTTTTAATAATACTAAATTTAAGGAAAATTATTTATATTGAAATTAAAAGATTTCACGTAAATATTTTTTTGAAAAAATATATATTAAATTGTTGAAAAATATTTTAATTAAACTGGGTGTCCCTTAATAACAAAGGTTTCTTAAAATGTAAGAAGGAAAGGTTGAAACCAAACACTAAGGCCTTAATTGCAGCAACCCAAATTTGACAATAGCTATATGATAATATAAAATAAATCATGGTAGATCCCATGCCATGCCATGATTCATTTCCGATGGCCCACAAATATAATGAATATTAAGATAAATAATCATATGATTATTGTATTAATGATAGTATGCTTTTTCAGCAGATTATGGAATTCATATGCAGATGACAGGGGTAATGTGCATGAGAATTGATGTGTCAATTTCATAGACAAAAATAAGGCTATCAGATCATGACATTTGAAAGAAAAAAAATGGTGCCATTTATATAATAATTTTCTGGATGCAATCATTCAAAAGAAAGAAAAAAAAAATTATCTGGAGGCAAGTTCATCATCAGTTTGTTCATTAAGAAATTAAAAAATTTGAGGCAATTGTTGACCTAAAAACTGCAGTTTATAGATTAATTGATGTGATTTTCAACAACATGAAAATGACTATTTCATCAAAATTAATCAACATTTAGAAAAAAATCATAAAATCAGAAAACAAAAGAAGAAGAATGGATGCCAGTATTCTTGCAGCGTTGCCTGAAGATTTGGATTTAAATTCTTTTTCACCAGTTTTAAATGGTAAAAAAAGGAAAAAAAATTAGATTATTAGAATTAATTATCCAATGCATAGATTTAACTCAATAATTTGAATTTTAACTTCAGTTAATTAAATCCATACAAATAAAGATTAAATAAAGCTGTAAAAAATTTAAAAATTACCTGTGAATTTAACTGCAGATCTGAATGTAATTATGAAGTTGAAAAAAAAAACTGAAATTTTAAGAGATTTTTTTTTTGCTTTTAATGGAAAGAAACTGTAAATAATAAGAAGGAAATTATTATTATTATTATAAATATATTAATTTCTTTTTTTTTATTATTTTTTTGTGTCCCAGCCCAAGAGATGGAAAATTTGGCGCTTCTTTTGATACTAATAGCCTTAGATTTTCAAATTATTACGAAAAAGCCCACCGGATTTGGACGGCAAGTTCTCGTTTTACAACAAAATCGCGCGATATGTTTTTCTATTAACAGTAAAGAATTATTTGGTATTCATTGGGTAAGGCCACGTGCGTTTTCCTCGCTATGTTTTATATTTATTACTTTTATTAGTTTTTTTTAACATCATTATTACTTTTATTTTTTTTTAATCATGGAGGTGAGGGGATTAACCCCTACAACCTCTAAATGGAGCCGACTCCGTGACTGGATCAAGCCAACCTCTCCCTCATTATTACTTTTATTAGTTAATAGGTTGAAACATAATTTAATAAGATCAATGAATTTAATTCATTATTTGCTTTAATGATTTAAATTGCAATAAACTATTTCTTAAAAATTCTACAATTCTTTGAGAAAAAATGAAAAAACATGACTAGAATATTATGTAAAATAAATAAATTTTATCAAATATGCTTGCTTCTTTTTCTAATCATAATCATTTACAAAATTTTAAAGTAGACAATCAATCTGCTTAAAATGAAATGATTTTTCGTCCTGTTACAGATATGACACTTATAAAAGGTAGATATTCAAATTCTCACTCCCTCCCTCTCAAATGCTAAAAATAAAGGTTGAAGTAGTTAAGGATTTTATTACTATTGGCATGTTTTTCAAAGTCATGAGGCATGATGCATCTGGCTGCTTAGGACCTACCAGCTACCATTGTAATTAGGTAATTGCTGAGGAAGAAAAATAGAGCAATTTTCATCATTGCTTGAAAGTGAGAAAGAGACAGAGAACATGAGCGGAGCCCTGCAAAAGATGTAGGTGTTTTTAAGTTTCAGGGTTTTCACATGCAATTGCAGGTACTCTTTTTTCATTTTTCTATTTCAAAACTATTTGTCCACTTCAAAGTCTCTGCAACTGCAAGGACCTTTATTTTAAAACAAAATTATTGGATTTTCAATTACTTCAAGTTGGTGGCTTTCAAATTAATTAAGCTAGCAATTTGGATGGCTCTGTTTCAATTTATAAATAAATAAAATAAAAGAAAAATGCTGGCTATGGGGTTCGAACCCATGCGCACTTCTGTGCAGAAGATCTTAAGTCTTCCCCCTTAACCTCTCGGGCAAACCAGCTGCATTGACTTCTTACGCCAAAAAAATGATCCATAATTGTTACAGAAAAAAATTAGAAAAATCTCAACCTATCAGGGTGTTTATTGCAGCTTTAAATGATTGAATAATCAAATGGTAGAGAATGCTCAACAATCAACACGATGAAAGGCCTTAGAGATAACATGCCTTGAACATTTCCTTTTTCTGTAAGCTGGCAAATATTGCAATTACAACATAAAAAAACAAAAAAGTAAATAAATTGGGAAATTAATTTGTGCCAATTATCAATTGAATTTTACTGACATTCATTCTTTTTTTCCCCAATGAAGTAATATCTACACTCCACTTTTTGATCGTAGAACACAAGTTAGAAAATAATGTGCAGCATAATACAGTTTTCTCTGTTGTATCATAAAAACTTTTGCTTCTTCCACCTATAAGCAGCTTCTAGGATTTTCAGGTTTGGGCCTCAGTTTCTTCTGGGAATACGTAGTCGATGTATTCCTCCAGCCTGCCAAAAAAAAACTAGTTAGCAGAATGCTAATCATGCTCAGTTTTCATAGATTAATTAAGCTAAGCAGTGGTCAACAAAAGGTTTGGACAAATAGTTAGGCCAACGGACTACCAACGAGAAGTCAAAAGTTAATAATGACTAGTAGTTATAGTTTTTAGTTCATAAAAATAAATGCAAAACCATGACATACACAGTCAGACCCTCTTCTGAAGAAATAGGCCTCCTTTTCTTGAGTTTTTTAGGCAACTTTGGTTGAACTAGGCCAACGTCACCCATGTCTCCAAAACTGGCCTCAATGTTCAACCATTCTTCTAAAAGCATAGTCCGTTCCTCAGGTGCTGATGCCGTAAAGTAGTTCAGAGCTTTCTCAAACACCCCTGATAAAAAAAAAAAATGGAAGATAAGATCTCTAAAGAATAAACAAACAAAATAATAAAAATACTATTAATACAAGACACGTCATGAAAGCTTACTTCTTGCATTTTGAATACACTTCCTCTTCTGGTCTTCTTCTGACTCTATACCCTCAACAACCTCTTCCATTGCAGAGGCCTCAAATTTAGCATAGTTAGTCCAACAATTCAAATGCTTTGTTCGGTCTAATAGTCCCTCATAAAGCTGTCGTGTTCTATCATATGCACCTTTGGATATTTCAAAATCAATATAGGCCTGTAGTCAAATGCAAATAAATATCACAATTCAAGACAAATACAATTCATTCTTGTAGCTCCACAAGTCAAAAATCTTGAAGGAGAGCACGTAAAATTATTGCAGTGCCTATTCCTGATTTAGCTAGCGGCACAACGGTCCTCCATTACACAGCATACAAATATAATGTCCTAAAGTAATTAGTAATGACGTAGTTTCTATGTTTGATCAAACTGAGGCATAGAAATAAACATGTGCAAACATCTGAGACAGACAAGTCCAAACGTTCATATGAAGTGTTCATTGTAATTGGGAGTCATAAAACAACATTCATGCATGTTAAAAAGTGAAGAGCTGGAGCAACATAGCTCATATGCACTTTTTCCTCACTGAACTACATTATTTCAAGCGAAAAACTAAATTCTAACTAAACAAAGAATATGATACTGCACATAACATATATGAATTCCCTGTTCTGGATAACTGGAGTAACCACAATACATACAAGAGAAGTGCTGTATGAAACTCAGTCATAGCAGCATCTGTCTTTCTTTGTGTCTGTGCTTGGCCAGGGTGAGTAGAAGTATCAAGAATTATAAACATCAAAGCACAGGATAAAACAGTGCAGCATTTAAAGGCATAATTAAAACAATGTGGCATCTACAAGACAGTTATATTTCCAAGTTTGAAAATGAGTTGAGAGACATAGATTAAAAATATAAATGTTTGAGCTTTAATTAAGATGTGGAATCCAATGAACTTACCTTCCACAGCAACTCTGGCATGTCCAATGCTGGTTGTGCTATTGCAAGCTCAAATATTGCCCGTGCTCGTTCAGTTTCAGCCAAGGATCTCTCCAATTCTGCATACTTGCTCCAAGCAGAGCAATTTTCCGGCGACCACTCTAAATATTTGTCGTAAAGCTTTCTGCAGCGATCAATGTTTCCGAGCTGCAGCTCTATCCAGATATATTTCCTAAAAATCTGTTTGACGTCAAGCAAAATAATGAGAACAGAACAACATAGTGCAGTTTAATTCATCAATATTATAACAGAAATTTATATTTTACCTTATCTTTGGGAGCTTTGCCAATGGCATTGCCTAAAATTTGACGAGCGCCTTTCAGATTCAATTGCCGTATTTCAAACTGGGCAGCTAAAAGCCATATTTTTGCAAATGAAAACTTGTTGTGTGGAATAAGGTTCAGGCATTCCTTGTAGATATCCCTTGTTCTCTCAAAATCTTCTGCAACAAGTTCCTCATACAGGGCATAATTTATCCACAAGTATATATATCTGTGCCAGTATCTCTTCCCCTCAGCAGGTGGCACATTTGCAATTGCACGTTCATAAAGCTCTCTCATGCTCTTTTTATCCCCAATACTCTCTTCCAAGCTAATATAATCAAACCAAGAATCATAATTCAATGGATTCTTTCTAACCTCATCTTCATAATGCAACCTCCTCTTCCCCACAACAGCATCCTCAATACCATCCTTGTCCCCAAACAGCTTCTCGAAGGCAACAAACTTTCTATACAAATCGTCAGCCCTCCCTTTGGGTAATCGATCGAAAGCAAACCTATAAATACACCTAGCACGCTCCATCTGTCTGCACTTCTCTTCAAACTCAGCGAAGGCGACAAACAGCTCCTCAGCTTCATCATTATCGTCCAGCCTCTCAACAGCCCTTTCATAAACTTTCCTAGCCTTGGCAATCTCACCATTCTTCATCTCAAACTCAGCATACTGAGTCCAAGCACTCACTTTAGGATGGCATTCAACAAATCTTTCAAAAATAGCTCGCGCCCTTTCAATCTCATTATAATCTGTCTCAAAATTAATATACGATATCCATCCCAGCTCATCCGGCATCCAACTCATCCATCTTTCAAAAATTTGTCTAGCAGCAGCTACATTACCAAGCATTCTCTCCATATGAATATACTTGTACCATAGCTGATCAAATCTAGGCAATAGAGTAACCGCTCTATCCCACAGATTTCTCGCATGATTCACAAATCCATTTTTCATTTCAACTTCCGCATACTTCAACCATAAAGTAGGATTCCTGTAATCAACTTCTATCAAGCGTTCATAAACTGATCTTGCTCTATCAAAATTCTTTTGTGATTCTTCCCAGTGAGCGTATTTTATCCAGACGCCAATATTGGTACGAAGACGTTTAACAGGGTCTTCGAATTGTTTTCTTTTGCGAAGACAGTAATCAGAAAGCTCTGTCGTGTCCGTTATCTTTTGTTTTGGAGGCTTACTTTCACATTCCCGCCGTTCACGAGCTTCCCTAACGATTTGCTCCGCCGTGATTTGGGTTGATGCTGCTGCCTTATTTTTTACTCGTGTGGGACGTGACAGAGAAGACATGTCACCGGCTATTGATTGGAAATAGCTAGGGTTTTTTCACCGGCAATTGATCAGAGATCACGGAAATAGCTAGGGTTTTTGGGCGTGGTCGACCGCGAAATGAGGTAAGAGTTTTTGGCAGCTCCGCGGGAAGGAAAAGATTTGATCCACTGAACTCCACTATTGGTACTATATATATAGATGACTAAACCCCAATTTCCGAATAGGATTAGGATTCCAAGGGATGATTATGCAAACGGCATCGTTTCTTGGAATAAGAAAAAAGCCTTCTAAGGATTCCATAGGATTATCACGCAAACGGCACCGCTTCTTAAATTTTTTTTTAATAAGTTATATATATACATTATATTATAAAGATTTTTAAAGTTATATACACGTGTTTCACAGGTGAATAAAAAATATTTTAGATTCATAATATATAGTAAATAAACTATTAAACATAATAATAATAATAATAATAATAATAATAATAATAATATTATTATTATTATTATTAAATAAAATTTTTAAAAATAATAACAGTGTTATTTATTTATAACAATTTGATATTAACTTAATATAATTATCATTCATTACAATTTTGATAAATTTTTATTTAAATAATTATATAATATTACTTCAATATCTTTTATAATTAGTTTTTCTCAACTCTATAACTAATTTCATATAAAAAATATGATCGTCATAATTGATCATAAGATAATAAAAAAATATTAGTTATTTTTAATAAAAATTAAAAAATAATAAAAGTTATATTTTCTTCATACAACAATTTAAATATTACAATCCCATTAAACTTATAATTTATTATAATTTTAGTAAAATTTTTATTAGAGCTATGACACTTTACTCCTTCAATTTTTGAATATTAACACTTTTATTTAATAAAAAATTAATTTGATTCAATTTTTTTAAGTTCAACTAATAATTAAATGATAAATGTTAGTTAATATAATTTTAACTCTTTTTTATTAAATTTTAAACATACTTTCAATTAAATTAGAATTATATGTTAATTAATTTCATTTTCTTAGAGATAAAATAGAAGTTAACCTAATTAGAATAGAAAATATACTCTCAATTATATTAGAATTACATTTTAATTAATTTAATTTTGTTAGAGAAAAAATAGAAGTTAACCTAATTAAAATCAATTGTTATATCATGGACCCCTGTCTATATTGCAATATGGACCAGGGGTCCATGCAAGTGTGACAAAAAATTAAGAAATCACGGATTGTTTCAGCCATATTCTTCTATGCTTTTAACCTTAGTTTTTGGGTCGTTTGTTCTCTTTTAAGTTCTCTAAAGGAAAAAATCCAACTAAGCCGAGGTATAGTGTGTGTATATATATATATATATATTATTTATATCTGGTACCTCATTAGTATTAATTAATATTATTGATTTAATATATTAATATTAAATAAAAATTAATATTAATATTAAATATAAATTTAAATTTATTAAATAAAAATAATATTAAATAATGCAAGCTTATTACTTAATTAGTATAAGTTCATTAGACAAAATATGTATGTTCATTATGAATGAACTGTAGATTCATTCGTATTTACCTACAGATTTATCAGTATTTGTCTACAGGTTTATTAGTTTATGTATAAAGGTTCTTTAGTAATTGCCTACATATTCATTAATATTTACTTACAAATTCAATAGTATTTTGCCTACAAATTCATTAGTAACATGAATATATATGTTACCATAATATATACATTAAGCTCATCTTCAACATACATGTTTAACAACTATATATATATAACAACCATAGTAAAAAAATAATATTCAATCATGATTAACAACTTATCTTTATTTAAAAGGAGAAGTGAAATTAATAGAGAAGAGAAACGAAAAAAACAATAGATGGATCAATTTCTAGTCTACTAAAAGTCATGCCCATGCCATGAAATTCAGTTTCATGCATTTCTATTCATCTATTGTTTTTATTCATTAAAAAATTATTTTAATTTTTCCTTTTTTAATTACAATAAATAGACTTTTACTTTGTATTTTTATTTTTTTTAAATTAATAGAAATGAAGAAAGTTGAATGTTGTTGGTCAATAAACTTTTACTTATATTCCTATTTTAGTTAAATAATATACGTCCATTCTTTAAATAATGCAAATTCATAAAATAAAACATGTAAGTTCATAATTTAAATAATGCAAGTTCATTAATTTTCACTTGCAAATTCATTAATATTTTTCTTTCAATCTCATTTTTTATTTTTAATTTCATTTTATAGCTTGTTGTCCATCAAATATAAAGTCCCAAGTTCAAAAAAAATATATGTATATATATAAAGTCCAAGCCTAGTCAATTTATTAAAACCCATATGAATTTGTGAGAGTTTTGTTCCTAGAATTCCTTATTCCAAAAAAGTTATGTTCGATGAAAATCAGTGGAGGAAAAAAATAAAAATTTACACAAACCTTTTTTCCTCGCTCAATGAACTTAACTGCAAAAAGCTCTTTAATCCATCTATCTCTAACAAGCTTTGCCACCCAAAATTCCCAGACCCAATATTTTTCACAATCTCATACTTCTCCATAACTACTAAACAATACAAGAAAAGCAAGTTTCAAAAAGAACTAAGTTCAGTTTAGTTCTGTTGTGCTCTGTTTTTGAATTCTTTGTCTTTTAGAAGAAACCTTCAAGAAAACAAAGCACAAATAAACAAATACTTGAGAGTGGTTTAGGTAACAGTAGATTACAACTTACAAGTAATTGACATCAAAGTCTATCCAACAAATGAAGAGAAAGAGTTTGCAACTCTGTTAAGTTGCCGAGAGCCAAAAGGGAGCCAAGGGGTTTCATGTTTGCTACAAACACCAAAAATTAAAAGCCAACAAAAACTGTAGTGACAAAAAAAATGCGTTTTTTCTTCTTCATACGTGTGAGATGAATTTTGGTCCATATTGCAATATGAACAAAGGTCCATAATATAATTTGTCAATTAAAATAGAAAACATACTTTCAATTATATTAGAATTATATTTTAATTAATTTAATTTTTATTAGAGATAAAATAGAAGTTAACCTAATTATAATAGGAAAATATACTTTCAATTAAATTAGAATTTTTATTAGAGATAAGATAGAAATTAATCTAATTAAAATAGGAACAATACTTTCAATTAAATTAAAATTATATTTTAATTAATTTAATTTTACTTTTAT
>CATIWK010513419.1:0-10995 GCA_949634005.1 Mallotus japonicus
GACTTCTTAACAGCAGAGGACTTGTTTGCTTTTCAATCTTTGTCATTGGGAATGGATAAAACTCTCATGGATATTGAAGGTTTTGAAGATGGGTTAAATAGCCTGCAAAGTGGAAGTAAGGCTAAAAGGCAGAAGGTGGCAGCTTAAGGTCATATGGAGTAATTATTACAGAGCTGTCTAAGTCTCCATTTTGGTAAAAGTAGTTATAGATATCTAGTAGGTTAAGATTTTACTGTAATGTAAGTATCTCCTTCACTAGCTATCTTCAGGGAATTTTAGTTGTTTCTGTTGTGAATGTTTTATGCAACTTTGTATTTGATAAAAAAAAAAAAAACCAATTAATTGATGCAAAGAGGAGCTATGATTGCACCACATAAATCAAATAATACATGACAATTCCCTTGTGATTATTTGTATCATTATATTAGAGTCTACTTGAGTCCATATATGGTCTTCTTAAGATGACAAACATGTGTAGGCTCATCTTGATTTGTGTAACTAGAGGGTTATTTTATAAATACTTCTTTTTCCAAAGTTAATGAAGAAAAGCATTGGAAATGTCTAATTGATGAACATAGCTTATATGTATTTATTTTTTATTTGGACCATTTTACCCTTATTAAAAAAACTAATAAAATAACTTCATTTAAATTAAATGTATGTAATTAACTTTTTATAGTTCATAGTTAAATAAATATTATTGTAAATTGTTATTAATAATTAAATATTTATAATATTTATACCTATAATTATTTTTTTAAATATAATAATATTTATATTTTAAAATTTATTTTTAAATAATTTTTGATAATATATAAATTAAAGAGAATAAATTATTATTTATTAATATATATATTTTTTAAATAATTTGCGTAACTAAAAATATTATAAGAAGTATATACAATTATATTTACAAATAAATTACACCCATAATAGTTATTTGACATATAAACAACAACAGTTAACAAAATTTTACCTGTTTGTGTCCTATATATATATATATATATTTGGATTTAAAAGCCCAACATCTCACAAGCCTATAATTAATCAAAGACGCAACCCATAAAAATATCTTAGGGAAGGAAGACACTTAAAGCTTCTGGAATTAATGGGTCCACTGATGAAGGTTAAAATTCTGGAGTACAAGCTAAAGAGCCTAAGGGACTAAAGCATTGATAAAGTGGAATTCTTTGGAATTTCTTGGAGAAATAGCTTGCAAACAACATTGAATATAAAAGCAAGAAAGGAGCAACAAATCAAATTAACAATCAATTGACAACCAACACAACTCAATCAACAATACAACCAATCATCATCAACAATTTTAATCAATCTTCAATTTAGCAATTTCAATTTTTTCTTGATTTATTATTTTTCTGTCTTGTTCAACCTTTTATAATTTCCTCAATACAAGTTTCTAGTTACAGAATCCAATCAATCACTCAAATTATATATTCTCATCAAACTTGTCAAATTCACAAAATTTCTCATTGAAATCCAAACAAATTATGGTAAAGGCGTTTGAGAATTTACAATTGTTTGAAAAAAGTCAGGTTTTACTTTGACAAAATATTACGCTTGTACGCTCGTGCATTGAACCCTGTTTGTCCAAATCAACTAATAGCTATCAGCTTTCCACTATCCGTAATTACTATCAGTTATCAGCTGCTGTAAACAAATAAATTAAATAGATCCTTGCAGATTAAAATCTAGGAAGAAGGGTCTAAGTGCCATTTGAAATAAATACATTCATTTAATCTTGGTACCATGTAAAGTATAGCAAACAAAACATAGATCCGCCATTAAATTGTCAAAGATATTTATACAAACACATAAGATAAGTAGTTATAACAATATAAATGTCTTTAGTCTTCAAAAAAAAAAAAAAACAATATAAATGTCTTTATCACATTCTTAAAAGTATATTTTAAATTTGAATTATATGGTTCTATCCTTGTCACTATGCAATCTATATTTATACCCATTTGGCCATTTCTCGAAATTTCTTTGCTCATTTGTCGAAATTTCTTACATGTATTCTTCTTAAAGTTGGAAGTTGACATTAAATTTACTTATACGAGTAGAAATGTTTATAAAACGAAAATAAGTAAAAAATCTATTAGAGCCGTAATTTTAAGTAGTAAAATTGCGTGTGTATTTTTTTTTTTTTGAACATTAGTAAAATTGTGTTGAAATGAAATAAAATTGTTTAGTATAAATTTTTTCAATTTTATCTAATTTTATTTTTTTATAGTTATATATTATTGTATTTTTATATGTGTAACTCTTACTATATGTATATATAAATATGTATTTTTTTGAAAATATTATGAGCTCTTATGGTTCTGTACTTCAATTTTAAAAATTGAGTATATAAATTTGTTACCAAATAAATAAAAAAAATTTTGATAATTTTATAGTATGAGATTATTAGATTTCTTAACAATCAATATCACTAAAAGTTTTAGCGACATTCCTTAAAAAAAAAAGTTTCAGCCACATTAGAATGAAAAATTTTAAAAATCCACTCATGAGATGAAGTATTATAAAATTATTATTTTAATAAATAAGAAATTTTACAATTTTAAAATATTTTTTTTTGGTTATATAAGAAATAAAAGAGGATGCACGAACTAAAATCTTCAATATACCTATCGAGAGATCATCCCACCTAATTGAGTGGATGGCTCAAATTCATAAATTTTGCATCCATATAAAACAATAGAATTAACCTTATAAAATTATTCAAAACTTGTTTAAAAGAATGCTTGATAAACATAAATATAGAAAATTATGAAAGTATTTATAAATATAAATCTTATATATTAAATATTTTTTAAAAAATAGTTTATTTCTATTGCTCACAAATTAAGTTCAAATTCAACTCACTGGCCAATTCTAGTAGCTTTTTTTTTTTTGAACAGTGCCAATTCTAGTAGCTTGAGTTTGAATTTAACTTTATTTAATTATTGTCAAGTTGATTTTGAATTTAGTTTAGATAAATCTTGAATAATTTGTAAAATGATGGCTTTATTATACCATTATTCAGTAATTTAATGTAATAAAAACACTTGTCAGTTAATTATCAATTTATAATCTAAATGTAAATAAAATAAGTTTTTATAAATATTTTTGTACATCTATATTTAATTTATGATATTTTTAAGACAAATTATTAAACATGCATGTAAATAGAAGTGTCTTTTTTTGAAAATAATAAATAGAAGTGTCTTGTCCTCCCCCAAAAGCTCCAATTTTGCGCCAGTAATATTTGGTTATAATGGTTAAATTCATGTGACATCACTCTAATTTCTCTGCTTTTAATTTGTAATAGTAAAAATAAAAAAATAAAAAAACCTCCAATTTTGCCATAAATTTGGTAAGGCTCTTAGGAGTCGGCACGATCTTCAACAACTTTAACTGTAGCTACAATAAGCGCATGCACTTGACTCTGCCTTTCAGTCTAGAATGACCATTTTCTACTTTTTTTTTTTTTTTTGGGGGTATATATTGGGTTAAAACCAATGTATCATATTTCCACTTGAAAACAGAGGCATGTCACGAGCTTAAAGCCATATTTTATGGGATCAGAAAGTGCACTAATCCCCTTTTTTTTTTAGACCAGAAGCTGAGTTGTTTCCATTTGATCTTAGGCATACATACTTTACCAAACTTGGAACGAAAATGGAATTCTCACTTAAAAAAAGAATGAAGCTTTTCATCTTTGAGCACTAATCACAAATTTCAACTGAATTTTGTATTTATATTCTATTTATTTTTTTGTCTCCTTAAAATATATTGATATGATTACTTATTTTGTTATTT
Source organism: Mallotus japonicus (assembly GCA_949634005.1). Classification (NCBI taxonomy): domain Eukaryota; kingdom Viridiplantae; phylum Streptophyta; class Magnoliopsida; order Malpighiales; family Euphorbiaceae; genus Mallotus; species Mallotus japonicus. The sequence goes on from CATIWK010513419.1 coordinate 3,826, forward strand.
TATTGTATTTTCAATTGTACAAATATTATATTCAAGTTTTTGTTTGATTACTTTTTTAAAATTTTGGAAAAAATATATAAATAATGTCTAAATTTTAAATTTTTTCTAATTCAATTAAGTATATACACCAAAAAACAATTTTAAATAGTATCAAAGACAAAATATAATTTGAACAAATGGTGTTTAAAATGAAAAGCCCAAGAGGGGATGAATAAAGATTTTGAGTTAGTTTGAGGAAAATTAAAAATTAATAGAGGTTTAAGATAGAGGTTGAGAATTTAGAAGAAATCAAGCTTAAGCTACAACAATTTTAGGGAGTTCAGATGCTTAATAATTTTACATCTCTCACCTAACTTATCCCTAAATTAGAATTTTTAACTCACCACTGTAAAACCATATCAGTACACAAGCTAATCATTATCCTACTGTTATGAAGTAGTCTTGTATTATAACTCAACTTCTCTACCATGTACTTTATATAGCACTGTATGTTCACGTTGTAAAGCAACTTAATTAAATCAATATATTCAGCTGTGTTTTACAACCACCACCAATTCATTCACTTAGATTGATTAAACAATAGAATTTTCAATACTCAACTCAAACCTTTTACAACAATGAGTTTTTCTTAGCTAAATTCAAACCACCCAATAATCTCAAGTGTTTTAATAGTTTACACTTGAACCAATTCCTCTCGAATTAGTCCTACTTCCCTTTTCTAAACTCAAGAAATGGTAGACCAGGAATCCTAATTTTAATCACTAGGGGTGTAATTGAGCTGAGCATCTCGTGATTCACTTGGAGTTCGGCTCGAAGAAAACTCATCTAAGTTTGTTAGGAGCCGAGCCCGAACTTTATTTTGAGGCTCATAAACTAAATGAGTCGAGTCCGAGCTTCCTTAAGCTCGGCTCGTTTAAACTTGTGAACAAACTTGTTCGTAGGCTCGTGAACAAGTTCATTAAACAAACTCGTGAGTAGGCCCATTTACCAGCTCGTTAATTTAAATGTTACTATTAGCTGGTGATGTTAAATAAGTATAATTTAATTTAACTATTAATATTAAATAAATATCTTTTAATTTATTAAATAAATATTGTATAATATAATTTTATATTTGAGCAATGACAATACTAATTAAATTAGCATTAATTATATAAAATATTACATATGATAAATTTATGTATTTATGATAAAACTATATAATCTTTTGTGTAAATGAACATTAATATTAAGTATAATTTTAATTAATAGGTAAATACTATAAAATACTAATTAAATATTTAGTAAATAAAATAATTTACTAAAATAAAAATTATGTATTTATAATTTAAGTTAGTATTAGTATTAATATTGAGTAATTGTAATTTAAATTAATTAATGTATATAATATTAAATGAATATTACTTAAAACTAATTTAATATTGAGTAATATAATACTAATTTATTACTGACTAATATAAAGACTATAGAGTAAATGTACTCTAGTATTAATAGAACTATGTAATTTTATTAACATTACATAATTTTAATATAAATTAGTATTATTAATAAGGAAATATAATTTAAATTATTAACTCATGTTATAAAAAAATACATATGACAAAACCGTATAATAGTAATTTAACATAAATAAACTTCAAATTGTTAAGTATAATAGAAATTGTATATTAATATCAAAATTATATAATTTCTATATAAATTATAATTAATATTAAAATTTATAAATAAATATAATTTAAATTGTTGAGCATTAATAAAATTAATATAATTTTAATTATAATTCGTAAATTAACTCATAAATAAACATATTTAATATTAAATAAATATAATTTAAAATATTAATTATATTTAGAAACTATATAGTTCCAATATTTAACTACATAGTTTTAATAAGGCTGTGCCCGAACCTGAACTGAGAATTTGCGTTAGCTCAACCTGCTCGGTGGAAGGTGGACGGTTCGACCATAAGGTGTGTGAATTTTCTATTTTTGGTTTGCAGTTTGGGGAGACAATTCCTTCCCTGAACCGCCCGAACTTTTGATATATATATTCGACCTGCTCGGTGGAAGGTGGACGGTTCGGCCATGAGGTGTGTGAATATTCTATTTTTGGTTCGCAGTTTGGGGAGCCAATTCCTTCCCTGAATCGCCCGAACTTCTGATATATATATATATATATATATATATTTATTTATTTATTCCAGAATGTTAAATCTGCTCTATATGAAGTATTTGATAATTATAACACTGAAAATCAAGCTTCATGTTCCTCAAATTTGTTTTGTGGTGGAAGCCAATTTGTTACTTCAACTGATGTGCAAGTGCAATCAAGCCGAAAAAAATTTTATTGTTAAAGGCTAGATTTAAGCTGTAGAAATTGGATTAGTGGAATTGGTGGAAGCCAAAAAAAAAAAGTGAACTTGATATTTATCTAAGCGAGTCACCCTTGGAGGAATCTGGTGATGGAAAATTTGACTGGTTGAGATGGTGGAAGCTTAATTCAGAGAGGTTTCCCATTCTTTCAAGTCTAGCTCATGATGTATTAGCTATTCCAATTTCTACAATTGCATCAGAATCAACTTTTATCACGAGTAAAAGAGTACTTGATTCTTTTAGGAATTGTTTAACTCCAACACTTGTTCAAGCCTTGATATGCACTCAAGACAGACTTAAAAGTCTAATCAACCATTATCAGTTGAAGAAAGCTTAGAAGATTTAGAAAAAGGTACCCGAATTTCATTTACATTTATTAAAATTTTTTCTCTCTTCTTTGATACATTCTAATTTCATTTTTTTCTATTACTTACAGAGCTCCCTCCTTTGGGACTTGGACCTTTAGTTGGCTCCTCATCTGCTGCTAATTAACAGACATCTTCCTCAGTTCCTCTCTCACTTTTTTTGCTAACTATATTCAGTAACACAGTCTGCCTCTTATTTCATTATTTCATTCTTTTTATCTATTATATATAACTGATACATCTTTTGCCTGCTGGGAATTGCATGTTATTTCTTCCTGTGTGTTGCTACAACTTCTCTTTCTGTCTTATGATATTTGTGTCTACTCTATTGTGCCAATTTCGTTGACTTGCAACATCATTGACATTGATTGATTGACTAAACACAACAGATGTGCCTACTGTTGTTACTATTTATTTGGTGACTCTGTTGAATTACAATTAGGTGCTTGTTGTGTAAATGGTCACTTTCTATGTCTGTGGTGATCATGAAATTGGTGCCTTAATTGTTGCACTTAATTGTTTGATTTATGAGGCAATGATGAAGTTTCCACCTCATTCTATGATTCTTAAAAGAATACATGCTATATGTTTTTTCTTTGGTAGCAAACGGTTTACAGTTTGTTGCCAGAAATTGAGTTGTATTCTTTATATGATATTAAAAATATATTTCTGAGCCTCAACTATTTCTTTTTTTATTTACATTTTAACATACTAAGTTGTTCAATTTCTCAGCCTCACTGTTTCATTTATTTATGCAAGAATTTTTTTGGTGATTACTTAACGTGTCTGCCTATTTTTTGTTGCTTTAGACTGACGCATAGATACATTCTACATACAATATCTTTTTTTGTAATACCTTTCTTTCTTAAAGAACAAATTAATTATTCATTATATTGGCAGCATAGCATAGGTCAATTTTTTTGGAAACCATGTCTACTGTATTGATGCTAGGAAAGGAAACTCAAATTATTATTATTATTATTATTTTTTATATTGTAGGCTCACAAGTAGTAGTGTAGTACTACTTTTTGAATATTTTGTAAATGTGTCAAATTTCATTATTATTAACATTATGTACAAGTGTTTTGTAAATGGGCTCCGGCCCTAAATAGTTTTATAAACATTGATACAAATATTTAATTTAATCAAATTGGGCCTTACAAAAATGGGCCTAGCCCACAATATCTAAACCAAGTAACCAATTCGAGAAAACCCAAACTTTTTCCGCCCCCGAGTCGATGGTTTCTTTCTCATTTTATTATCGGTTCGGTTGAATATGTCTTCCTTCTGAACCTGCTCGGTTTGTTTGATTGTCCATCCGAACCACTTGCTTATGTTATATATACAACCATCTCTTCAACCCTAAACAACACACTCATATTCTTCATATTTGCTCTAGCTGTCACCTTTCTTTCATCTCTATTTTTTTTTTTCATTATGGAACCTAATGACTTTATCTTCTAATCCCATCCATCATTACCATCATCGCCGTCGGCAGCACTACCACCGCGATGTCGCTCTCTTCCAGCCAAAACTTTCTTGATTTTTGCTTTCTATTCTTTTTTCTAGTTGTCTATTACAGCCACAACCACCTTACTCTGTATTTTTTCTTTTTATGTTTACCACTAGACTATATTACGTGTCATCACCTAGCCGGCTCATTACTTTTCCTCTCAACCACCATTTCTCTATAATCCCAAAAGCACTACAGTTGTCTTCTTAGCAACACGCATGTGTAAGTTAATTTGTTAGCTTACTATAATTTTTTTAAAATGAGAAATTTTTAATTTTTCAATTAATTGACTAACAATTTTTCTTTATCAATTAATTTTCTTATTAAATCTTTTGTATGTTGGATATGTTTGCATGAGGTTTATAATTATGTTTTTGGTTTTCTATGTTTTCTTGATTATTGATTTTAATTTCTTACTAAATTCTTTATCCCTTTGGATATGTTTTTGGATTTTCTTATAACATAACATTTATGCAGAATTTATCTATTCTTATTGTGTTTGGCTTTTTAGTTGTTCTTGAAATGATTTTAGTTAGTCCTATTTTGTAGGACCAAGAGAACAAGATTAAATTACTATTGTTGAAGCTACTAATGGAAATTGTAAAATTATTGAAGGCTACTTGTTAAATTATTTATAATTCTTCGTTCATTTGCATGTAAATTTTATGTAATTGATGAGTTCAAACTGAAATGTTGATATTCAATTTGCTTTAGTTTCAGGCTATTTTTGAGAGCTCATCGTTTACCTTTTTTTTCTCTAAGATTTTTTATTATTATTATCGAATGGGCTCAGTTTGGCTCGTTTGTGAGCTCGACTCGCCTGTCTATTAGACAAGCTGGTTGCGAGCTGAGCTCGAGTTTGTAAAAAATTTGATGAGCCGAGCTTAAGCTACATATTCAAAAACATTCACGAGCTTGAGCCGAGCTCTAACTCTCCTATCTTTTTGCGAGTCAAGCCCGAGCTTTTAAAAGTTAGGCTTGACTCGACTCAGTTACAACTTTACTAATCACATAACCTAAACTCTCAAATATGAAAACCTTTAATAAATTATAGTGAAAGATTTTAAGAGTTTTGAATTCTAAGAAGAAAGTTAGTTGAACAATTGTGTAACCTTCATAACTGACTTATGAAGGGTGTATTTATAGTTGAACGTGAAAAACTAGCAGTTAGGAATCAAAAAATTCATCCTTAAGCTTCTTATTCTTTATTTAGTACAATTTTAACTTTTTGCATAAAACAATGTGCTCATGATCATGAGGGGTATGCTCACGCGATCATGAGGATAAAAAATTTAATTGTTGCATTTAATTTTTGACCATTGGAGAAGTATCATGTCATCAGTGATTGATTGTCATGATCGTGATTGGCATACTCACGATTGTGATATCCTTCATCATGACCGTGACTTAGATCGTGATGATCTTTGTGCCCTTGCATTCTTTCAGTGTTCTCAATCATGATTCATCTAGTTCTACTCACAATCGTGACTTGGATCGTAAGGGTCTCTATCCACTTGGCATTATATTGACTTTTGGTCTTCACGAGCCTTACTAGCTTCCTTACAATTGTAAGGGTCTTTTTGTCCTTTGTCAAGTGAGGTTCCTTTGCACCATGATCATGATACTCATGGTCTTGATCGTGAGCTTGATCATCACGATTGTGAGGGTCACTATGGTTTGATGAATTTGAATGGCTTCGATGGTCTTGCTCATGGGGGTGCTCACAATCATGAGGGCACTCGTAAGCACCTTTGCTTACTTGAATTTTCTTTGAATTCAACGTTTCAGTGATCTCAATTTTATACCTATCTTAAATATACACTTGAACATACATATTAGTGTATTTAAATTGTTTTGTTAAGGTCAAAATAAAAGTGATTACCTATTGATCATGCAAATTATCAACAAACCATTTTATTGTTTTAGAAAAATCACATAAATATTTTAACTTATAAAATCTTTTTGAATATAATTTAAAAAATTATTAATGAGTTCAAATACTAGAATGAAAAAATTCAAATATTTTAAAATAGCAAAAATTGAAAAACATATACACCATTAATGCAATTTTTAAAATATCATAATTGTTGTAGAATTAAGATTAAATTGCTTAGTTTGTTATAGAACTAAACTTGAAAATACCAAATGCCTTTACTTAATTTTAGTAGTATTTAATTAGAAGAAATAAATATAAATAATAGAGAGAGTTTGGAGAGAATTTAGAGAAAGTTTGGAGAAAATTTAGAGAACTATAAATTTCATTCTATATATCATTTACATTAATGAATTTCAATCTCTTTATATAGAGATTTTCTTTCCACTATTTGAGAACTATTCTCTCACAAGCAATATATTGTTCATTAACAAGCAATATATTGTTCATTCACATTCATAATAAAATTAAACTTTTATACACTTTAAATTTTTATAAATACATTATAAAATGACAAAAAATAAAGAGAGAATAATTTAATTATCAAATCAAGCTAGTTTATCAACAAACAAATAATAATAGTTTTAGAATAATTAGAGAAAATTCTAGTGATTTATAAGAAAAGATAATAAATACACAGAACCTGAGTTGAAAATTCTAAAAGTTTTAATATGATTTGATTGAAAATTTTAAGAAAACATAACGACAAAATGAAGTGATTGGTTTTTAAACTAAATTATAATTTTATTGAAACTGTTAAGAAAACACAATAACAAAATGAAATGATTGGTTTTTAACAATTTTTTTAACTGAGGGATTGGAGACAAGGATTTTTTTTTTACTGAGGATAACAAAATCTATAAATTATATCATTTAACTATTCAACTTTCGGCAATTTTTAACAAATTTTAACAATTAAAAATTAAATTTAAAGTAACAAAGATAAAAATGAATGACGTGATAAATTTCGAATACATTTTAGTAAGT
>CATIWK010513516.1:0-17311 GCA_949634005.1 Mallotus japonicus
GAGTCTTTCAAGACAAAAGGAAAGGGCAATCATGGGGAAGGTGAGACTTTCTCTAATTTATATACTTCTAAATATTCTAAGAGCTCATCTAATGAATGGGTATTGGATACCGGTGCTAGTTCTCACATTTGTTTATCTTTACAGGATCTAGCAAATGAGAGAAGGTTGAGGCCTAATGAAGTAACCTTAAAGCTTGACAATGGTGCAAGTGTTGCGGCCAAGGCTATAGGATCTACTTCTATTGATCTTTATGATCATATTTTCTTGTTGGATGATGTATTATATGTACCTAATGCCTTTAAAAACATTGTCTCTATTTCTAGTTTGAATAGAAAAGGTTATGAATTTCTATTTAAAAGAGACATTTGTAATATTTACTTTGGAAGTAATATAATAGGCATGGGTTATTTAATACATGGTTTATATTATGTTGATAATAATTCCAATAACAATGAGCCTCAAGTTAATGTGAGTAATGAAAAAGTAATGTTAATTAAAAATGCCTTTAACTCCAAACATCTATGGCACTTGAGATTGTGTCACATTGCGGAGGATAGGATCACAAAGTTGGAAAGGATGGGAATCTTGAACAATCTTGAATCCGCATCCAATTCGACTTGTGAGGCTTGTCTTCAAGGCAAGATAGATTATTGATTATTCCTAACTTTAAGGCAAGATAGATTATTGATTATTCCTAACTTACTTAGTATAGTTGAGAATTATAAGGAACTCAAAGGTTTTATTAAAATGTCTGTTGGCTGATTTGATGTGTTCACATGAGTCATCTTGATCATCCCTTCTTGAACCTTTTCTTGCACAAGATGACAATCTATCTTTATATGCTTTGTACGTTCATAATAAACTGGATTTGAAGCAATATGTAGTGCTGCTTGATTATCACAGTACAAATTGACAGGATGTGAATGTTTGATACCTAAGTATTGTAAAATACCTTTCAGCTATGTAATCTCATAACAAGTTATAGCCATGGATCAATATTCAGCTTCTGCAATGGACCGTGATACAGTCGTTTGCTTTTTGGTCTTCTAAGAAACTAGTCAACTCCTAAGAAATATGCAATATCCAGTAACTAACCATCGTGTGTCACGACATCTAGCCCAATTCGCATCACAAAAAGCATTTAACTGAATTGAATTTTCTACAGGAAAAAATATTCCTTGTCCATATGTGTTTGTTTCACATACTGTAAAACACATTAAGCTGCTTCTAAATGTGGCACTCTCGGTTTGTCCATAAATTAACTCAAAATATAGACTGCATATGCCGAGTCTGGTCTTGATATAGTCAAATAAATCAACCGACGAATAAGCCTCTGGTATGAAGATGGATTATCAATATATTCTCCTTCAAAATTATTGAGAGATAAGTTTTGTTCCATAGGAAAAGAAGCTGGTTTTGCACTAAGATATCTTGCATCTTCAAGAATTTTGAGAGCATACTTTCGTTGTGAAAGAGCAATACCTTTGTTGGATCGTGCATCCTCTATACCTAGGAAATACTTCAATTCTCCTAGATCTTTCAATTTTGAACTGATTCTTCAGAAATGACTTGGTGTCTTCAATATCTTGTAGATTGTTTCCTGTTAGGATAACATCATCTACGTAAATAAAGAGACAAGTAAATTTACCATTATGGGATCGGACGAATAAAGAATAGTCATCCTTGGATTGCTTAAAGTTGGCTTTCTTAAAGGCAGTAGAAAGTTTAATGAACCACTACAACAAAGCTTGTTTGAGGCCGTACAAAGACTTGTGAAGTTTGCAAACTCGTATCTCTCCCTTTCGTCCGAAACCAGGTGGTAAGGACATGTAAACATCTTCATCAAGATCTCCATGTAAGAATGCGTTGTTGACATCAAGTTGGTGAAAGTGCCATTTTTGAGTTGAGGCTAGGGCAAGAAGAAGGTGAACCGTAATAAGTTTTTCAACAGGAGTAAAAGTCTCTTGGTAGTCGAATCCTTCAACTTGGTTGTAGCCTTTTGCAACCAACCAAGCTTTGTAGCATTCCACAGTGCCATCAGATTGAAATTTAATCTTATATACCCATTTGTACCCAATCGACTTCTTGTCAGGAGGCAATGATTATAAAGACCATGTGCCATTTTCTTTGAGTCCATTAAGCTCTTACTGCATAGCAAGAAGCCATTTGGGATCATAAACTACATCTGCAAATAAAGATGGTTCCATTTTAACTGAAAGAGAAGTGGTGAAATCCTTGTGTTTGGAACATAATCTATCATCTGAAAGAAAATTAGATAAATGATATATGATACCCGCTGCTGCAGCTAAAACCGAGTTAGACATTGAGATGTTCCGTGAAGGAAGAGAAATACCAACTTGATACTCATTGAGGTGTCCAGGTCGTTTTGTAGTATGAGTCAATCATGGTGGGGATATTTGTGGAACTGAAGGTAACAATGAAGTAGATTGGTCAATTAATGGAGAAGAAGTTGTGGTTTGAGGACTGTTTTGAAAATTGGTGTCTTTGTTGGCGAATGAATTATCTTTTTAAGAGGGGCTGTCGGGTGAGAATTTTTCTAGATTGGGACTATCATCATCGTATATTGGTGAAGGATGAGGGATAAGAGGTGAATTTGCAGCGGAAGATGAAAAGGGAAAAATTCCTTTAAAGAAAATGATATAATGTGAAGTGAAAATTTTACTTGTTGAGAGATCATAAACCCTGTACCCTTTTTGAGTGTATGGATAACCTAAGAAAAGACATTGTGTGGCTCTAGCATCAAATTTTGTGGGACTATGTTGATGAGTTAAGATAAAGCACACTAACCTAAATACATGTAAACGGTCATATGTGGGCTGTTTATGGAAAAGTACTTCAAAAGGTATTTTCCCTTGAAGAAGAGGTGTGTGTATGTAGTTGATGAGGTATGTAGCTTTCAAGATTGCATCCCCCCAAAATTTATTAGGAAGATTAGCTTGGAATAATAATGCTCGAGCTACGTTGAGAAGATGTCGATGTTTTCATTGGGCTACTCCATTTTGTTGTGGAGTGGAAACATAACTAGTTTGATGAATGATACCTTTATCCAAATATAGATTTTTCAAAATAAATTTAGGTCCACTATCACTGGGAAGAATTTTGACTTTCAAGGAAAATTGTGTTTCAACAAGGTTAATGAATGCAGTAATATATGTATGTGCATTTGATTTATGCTGCATTAAATAAGTCTATATGCAACGAGTATAATCATCGACAATCGTAAGAAAATATCATGCCCCTGTGATAGAAGGAACATGATATCCTCCTAAAATATCAACATGTATTAATTCAAAAGGTGCTTTAGTTCGAATAGAACTTAATGGGAATGAACTACGAGTCTGTTTAGCTAATGGGCAAATTAAACAATAAAAAATATCACAATATTGAATGTTTGTAGCTGAATGAGAGAGCAAATGAAAAATCTTATTGGATAGGTGACCAAGGCATTGATGCCAAAGTTTGGAGAAGAAGAAGTAGGTGAAATGGCTACATTACAGTTGGTTCTTTGTGGAGTATCAAGGTAGTAAAGTCCTCCTCACTCAGTTCCCATTCCAATCATCTTCCCCGATCGTTGGTCCTTTAGCATAAAGGTATAATCACTGAATATAGCAGCATAATTGGATTTATGAAGAAGTTTGCTAATTGAAATCAGATTTAGTTGAAAAGAGGGACACATAGCACATTATGTAAAACAAAATTGTCAAAATGAATGCTGCCTATGTGTGTTACACTAGCTATGGCTCTATTTAGTAGATACACGATTCAATTGATTACACGACGATTGGTGTTAATAGATCAGTTGAGTATACCATGTGATCCATGGCTCCTGTGTCAAGTATTGAACACATTTCTTTGTCAATAACTGATGCACAAAAGATTGTACCTAAAAAATCACTCATGGCTGATGTGCTACCAACATGATTGGCCATGGAATTTAACTTCTTTCCATTGAGTAATGTTATGAGATTCTAGTACTATTCAGCTGTGATAGAATATTGATCACCGGCTATGGGTGTGGTTGCATTTGCTTGGTTGGCTTTGGAGGAAACATTCTTATGCTCTCGTTGATTTACTTATGGAATTCTTTTATAACTTTCTAAAAATATCAATAGTGTGACCTTGCCAGCCGCAATAATTACATTTGAGATATGATCGACATGTCTCTGAGGTGTGAACAACCTTGTTACAAGTTTCACATTTTAAATGAGGATTTTTGACTATGGAACTTCTTTCCAAATTTTTGGAATTATTCCTCACCGCAAAAGTTGAAGCTTCAACCATAAGTGTTTCTCCTTTTAATATACCTCGCTGCTTTTCATCTTGAAGGATTAAGGAGTGAGCTCTGTTGACAGTAGGTAGTGGATCCATGAGAAAAATCTGTCCTCGAATAGAAGAGTAGACTTCATTAAGTCCCATGAGAAATTTCATGGTCTTTTGGTTTTGTTGGAATTGTAAAACTTCCTTCATAGTGCCGCATGTATAGGTTGGAATGCTGGATAATGCGTCACGTTCATCCCAAAGACCTTTAAGCTTAGTGTAATAAGCTCCAATGGTCATGTTGTCCTATTTGCAGTTATGAAGGGATTCTTCCACATGGAAAAGATGAACACTGTTGGTGTTGAATAATGCTCTTACAAATCAGCCAAAATTTCATGAGCACTATTAATGTATATTATGCTTGCTCCAATATCTAGTGATATTGAGTTAAAAATCCATGCTCTTACAAGATTATTGCAATATTTCCATTGTTGGAATTCTTTAAGGGAAGTCTCCAATGGTTATTTGATGGTACCATTAACAAAACCTTCTTTGTTTTTGATACCAAGAGCCATGAGCATGACACGACTCCAGGTACTGTAATTTGCTTCATTAAACAATTGTGTAATGAGTACAAGACCAGTTTGGTCTGAATGGTGGAGGTAGAAGGGATCAGTTGGGTTGTCAAATTTGTTAGCTTCAGGCTTGGTGGAGCTTTCAGTTTCACCTTTTTCTGCCATAGATGCTGGCTAAAAGAAGGTGGGCAATATGTTTTGCATAAAAGAAATCAGGAGCGTGACCACTCTAATACCATGAAAAGAATAAGTGAAATTCTCTACTTGTTTATTGATAGCAAAAAGAGAATGTATATATACACAATATAGTGACTAAATTAGCTCCTAAATCAAAGCATATACACTGTCAATTCCTATTTAGAATCTTATACAAATAGAAACAAATAAATACAGATTTGACAATTGTTGATTGTCCTAATTAGTCGAATATCCAGATTTGATGTAATGGTTGACTCTACTTTCCTTAACAGTTTGATAGGGTAATTTTCTTTTATATAATGCTTAAATAAAAAGGTCATCTAAATATAATAGAAAATATAATTTAATATAAATATAAACTATGTAGACATTTTATATTATATAAGATAGAAGTTAATCTAATTAAAATAGAAAATAGAACTGAAATTAAATTAGAATCTTAATTTTAATTAATCTAATTTTTGTTAGTAAATTATTAAATTATCCAACTCTCATATAATAAACAATGAAATTTTTTTTGTGAATTTGTCTATCTTTTTTCGTACATTTATATATAGATAAGTCTTAAAAAAAATTATAAAAATTCCATATTTTTAGTCTTGTTAAGAATTGAAACACTGTACTTTATTTTTTTCTTACAACTTAATCTCTCAACTTTAGGATCACAGGACAATAACTTAATTATTGTAGTAAATTTTATTCGTGTTAATGAACTAAAAAAAAAAGTGAAAAGTCGGTTGAATGATAATTTGAGAAATTGATATATCAAAGTGGTAAATTTGATAGGGTAAATTTTACTTACAAAATGACCAATCAACATGTAGCAGAAATTATTTCATTCAGGTGACTAAATTACAATTGGAATAAGCCCACTATCTAATTGGAGAACAATATAATTACTCAAAATAGGCATAACTTGGAGAAAGAACAAAAATTAATCATTTGATTAAAAAAATCTGTTTTCACAGGAAAAGCTGGGGACCTAAAAGTCATATTGCAAATAAAATATTGTGTTGATTTAATGAATAAATGAGCTAAAAGTTACAGGAAAACAAGACACATAAACAAAATCACCAATCAATATCAAAATTGATTTTTTTTTTTGGTCAAGTATCAATATCAAAATTGATATTAACTTGAGAAAGAACATAAATTGATAAGGTCACCATCTGCTGCCTAGCCAAAAAATGAGGTCTACATCTACAATCATAAGCTGAGGTAGATTTTTGATAACATACAAGAAAACAATGTTTTTTTTTTTTTTTTTTAATTGGACAAGAATTAAATGGCTTTTCAGTTGAATGGAGTGAGGAAGGATCAAGTCTGTCTCATTTAAAATTATTTAGTCTTCATATAAACAAGTCTTTATCTCATTTGTTCATTATAGCTGTTTCTCAACAACCGAACAATCATACAGAAATCTCACTTGTAAGGACCTACATAACCCATATTCTCCATAATTTATGTGGAAAATTTCGATCTTCTGAACTTGAATGTGGAAAATTCTCTATTTACTTTTAAGGGCCTACATAACCCTTATTTTCCATATACGCGCAATTCTCTTGTATATAAATGGCTTTTGTTTACTTGTATCTCAACTATCAAAATTAGTTCTCCACTTTCAATTTCTTATAAAAGATAACTAATGGAGTCTTCAGTTTGGCTCACTCAATTGCTCTGCCTCCTTTTGTTTCACTCTGCCTCATCTTTGTCTTTGAACTCCTCTTTTTCATCATCACAAGTGCTCTGTCCTTACGATCAGAGCCATGCCTTGCTCCAATTCAAAAATTCCTTTTCCATTGACACTTCTGCTTCAACTAATTGTTCTCTAGATGATTTTCAATGTGACCTTGCTCTTCCTTACCCCAAGACAGAGTCATGGAAAGAAGGTACGGATTGCTGTTCCTGGAATGGAGTCAGTTGTGAATTGGAAACAGGTAATGTGATCGGGCTCGATCTTTCTAGCAGTATGCTTTATGGTACCTTCCATTCCCATAATAACTCTCTTTTCTTACTTTCTCATCTTCAAAATCTCGACCTCTCCAACAATTATTTCATTGCCTCCAATATTTCCTCAGAACTCTCTCATCTATCCAATCTGGTTTCTCTTGATCTCTCTTGGAATTATGGTCTGAAACTAGAAGCATTTGCTTTCAACAAGCTCATTCAGAATCTAACCAAGCTGAGAGAACTTAGTCTGAATGAAGTAGACATGTCCATGATTGCTCCTAGTTCCTTCATGAATTTCTCTTCTTCTTCTTTGTCATCTCTCAATCTTAGGCACTGTGAGTTCCCTAGAAAATTCCTAGAATATGTTAATCTTCCCAGTGGATTGGTTTCACTTGATCTATCTTGGAACTATATGAGTTTAGACGAAACCACTGCCTTGTTAATCTACCCAGTGGAATGGTTTCACTTGATCTCTCAGGGAATCTTGATCTAAAATTAGATACAAATGGTTTTCTAAAGCTCGTTCAAAATCTAACAAAGTTGAAAGAATTTGATATAAGCTATGTAAACTTGTCTTCAGTTGCACCTTCTTCTTTTATGAATTTGTCTTCTTCTTTGACTTCTCTCAGACTCCAAAGTTGCAATTTGCAAGGGCAGGGGAAGTTTCTAGAGATTTTCCATCTATCAAAATTGATTGCACTTCATCTGTCTGGCAATTATAAGTTGACAATGGATCAAATTGAGTTCGACAATCTTCTTCAAAGCCTACCCAATCTCAGAGAATTAGGGTTGGGCTCTGTAAATATGTCTTCAATTGCACCTACTTCCTTGATGAATTTCTCTTCTTCTTTGTCATCTCTTAATCTCTTAGATTGTGGACTGCGGGGGGGATTCCCAGGTAACTTACTTCAACAACCAAACCTTCAATTGCTTTGTTTAAGCGGCAATGATAACCTCGCTGGCTTTCTACCAAGGTCCAATTGGAGTAGTTCCCTCCAATATTTGGATGTTTCTTGGACAAAAATTTCAATAAATTTAGAACCTGATTTTATTAGTAATCTCAGGTCTTTAAAACAATTGTTTCTTAGCAACTGCAATTTTATTGGTTCAAATTTTGCATTATTAGGTGATCTCACGCAACTCAAGGTTTTATATCTCTCATATAATAATTTTAATGGTCCGATTCCACCCTCATTTGAAAACCTTCAACAGCTCATTCATTTGGACCTCTCATATAACAATTTGAATGGTCAGATTCCACCCTCATTTGGAAACCTTCAACAGCTCACTCACTTGGACCTCTCATATAACAATTTGAAATGGTCAGATTCCACACTCACTTGGAAACCTTCAACGGCTCACTCACTTGGTCCTATCTTCAAACAGTTTGAGTGGTTCACTTCCGTTCTCATTCACCAACCTTAAACAACTCTTTATCTTAGATCTTAGGAACAATAGTCTCAGTGGTCCACTTCCTAATTTTTTTTCAAACTTCACTCAACTAACATATCTTTATTTATCCAATAATTTTTTCAATACAACTATACCATCCTCACTATTTACTCTACCTCAATTGGGACATCTAGACATTAAAAACAATCAACTCAATGGTCCTATTGGTCAATTTCAAAGCAAGTCATTGCATTATATTGATTTAAGCAACAATAGCTTGCACGGCTCAATTCATAGTTCAATATCCAATCAAACGGGACTGGAAGTCCTTATTCTTTCATCAAATCATAAATTGAGTGGAGGATTGCCTTCTTCTGTTTGCAAGCTAAAGTCCCTTCAAATTCTTGACTTGTCCAACAACAACTTAACCGGCTTCATTCCTCAATGCTTGGGAAACTTTAGCAATAGCCTATTAGTGTTGCATCTTGGTATCAACAATTTTCATGGAACTATGCCTGCTATCTTTTCAGAAGGCAATAGTGTGAGATATTTGAACTTCAATGGCAATCAATTACAAGGGCGAATTCCACCATCTCTGATCAATTGTAAATATTTGGAAATATTAGACCTCGGCAACAATGAGATAGACGATGTATTTCCCATTTTTCTAGGAAGTCTTCCAAATCTACAAATTCTTGTGCTCCAATCCAATAAGCTCCATGGTTCTTTAACAAGTAATACAACTAATTCATCTTTCCCTAAGTTGCCGATATTTGACCTCTCCAACAATACATTCGGTGGAAATTTGCCAGCAGAGTATTTCAACGAGTTTCAAGCAATGATGGATTTCACCCAAGATTTCAAGTACATGCGAGCAGAAAATTATTCATATGATTATTCTATGGATATAACATGGAAAGGCTTGGAGATTAAACTGGTGAAGATCCAAACTGCCCTTTCAACCATTGATTTGTCACTCAATAAATTCACAGGGGAAATTTCTGAATCTATTGAGAAGCTTAAATCGTTGAAACTACTCAACCTCTCTCATAATTCTCTCAAAGGAAATATCCCACCATTAGTAGGAAATTTAACAAGTCTTGAATCATTAGACCTCTCTTCAAATTTGCTTACTGGCAGAATTCCATTGGAATTGATGGACTTGACATTTCTTGAGATTTTTCGCGTTGCACATAACCAACTTGAAGGTCCCATACCTCGCGGGAAGCAATTCAATACGTTTGGAAATGATTCATATGAAGAAAATTTGGGATTATGTGGATTTCCATTGGCAAAAGAATGTGAAGATGATAGCAGACAAGATGTAGTACAATCCAACATCCATGAAGAAGATTCGGGATATGTAAATGGATTTGGATGGAATGCTACACTTACTGGGTATGGTTGTGGACTTGTACTTGGTTTTTCACTGGGTTACATAGTCTTTACAACAAGAAAACCCAAATGGTTTGTAAAGAAGGTTGATGGTGCTTGGGATAAGAAGTCAAAAAAGTCAAGAAAAAAGCTGCCCAAACTTGATGGGAGAAGAAACTGATCAATTCAATAGGTGTCGTGGGGTAAGTTCCTTTATGACTTCTTATAATTGTGATAGAATAGAACTATAAAACTACGAGTCTTTATTGTTGTAATAATTTTTTTTCATTTTGCAGTGAAGTTTCTGATCGGATCAGAAGCAAGATGAATAATAGGAGCGTCTATGGATTTTACTCCTTGAAAGTCTTCAGTGGAGTGAGGAATGGGATAAAAAAGGAATAGTCAAGTCGTCTTAAACATTTATTCTAGTCGCCTCTTTATATACAACTTGGAATTGTAGAGACGTCATTAGTGTTTGATTAGTCTTCTTGAATGATACATGCTCCAAATTATATATTTCTGTCTTTGAACTCCTCCTTTTCATCATCATCATCGTCAATCTCTGCTCTTTTAACAGTTAATGACATCAAAGAAAATGGATTACATTGAAACATCAATATTTATTACTACCCCATTTTCATCACGTATAAAATTGTCTCGACAGATATATAGATTTTGAATAAAAGAAAGTTATGTGCCAACAGTTGACAGAACCATGATTTTATTTAAAATTTAATTAGACCTTCGTAAATACTTCACATGCAAGCATGTGTTACTATCCTCCTCCTTGATAAAAAGATTCATTAAAGCTTTGTTTAAACAACAAATCCGAAGTTAAGCTAATTATTTATATAGAAAAAATGGTGAAAAGTTAGGTGTCTTTTCTTGACAAGAAACAATTAAAATTATAGGATCATCAAATTAAAAGCTTAATTATTATAGCAATTTTGTTTAATATGATCAAACAATCGATTAAACAAGGGAAAAGGGTGCGGCGTGGCCGACTACAGGACAAAGTTTGTAATCAACTTAGGAAATTAATTAATCCATAATTAGCATAAGGGATTTGCAAATATATGATTCTAGATGCTGTATTCTCTTTTCTTAATTAATTGGGCTATTTTCATTAGTTGAGATGCCCATGTGGTGTGTGCAGTTGCTAATTGCATGTGAAGAATTTTGATTGAGTCAATTCATCATCAAGCTAATGTAATAAAAAAAAACATGTAATTAAAAGGGATGTCAGAGAAAACAAATGGAATGAGGTTGAGAAAGGAATTTTCTAGAGCCAGTGAATCCTGTCCTTTGAACATGGCATGGCTTAAGGGAGCTGCTGCCCCTTTTTGCAATTCCTACCTTACTCCGAAACCTTCAACACCTCATTTATTTGGACCTATCTTCAAACAGTTTCATTGGTGATATTCCATCCTCATTAACAAGCTTTAAACAACCATTGCTTTAAGTCTCAGTAACAATAGTCTCAGTGACATAAAAGTCTGATCAATATATATATATATATATATATATATATATATATTTTCTTTCTTTTTTTTGACGTGATGGTATTTCTATATAGAGGCAAATAGACCAACTTTGCTCTTTTTATAAGATCATTTTTAAATTTCTTCTAACAATTATACAAATAATTTTTTTTTTGAAAATTTAAAAATCTTTGAAGCATATATTGATCAGGAAATAAGATTGCCAAAACTCAGCCCTTTTTTATAAGTAGACTGAAACAAAAGAAAATGTGTATTTTTAGTATTTTTACAAATAAGACTGAAACTCAAACCTTTACAATGTAGTATTTTTACTATACTGAAAGAAAATGTGTTAAAATTTGTTCTGAGAGCATAATATGGTGACATAAAATATGTTAAACTAATTAAAGCAAAAGTTTATTTACATTGGAAGACTTGGAGACATAAAAGTTATATTGCAAGGAAAATATTGTGTTGTTTTAGTGAATGAGGTCAAAAAGTTGCAAAAAAACAAGACACAAGAACTAATGGTTAGCACATATTTTGATATCCAATTATTTTGGCTCAGAAAAATAACAGGAAAAAAAAAACGTACTACTTTGATTCATTTAAATTCTAATTTATGGCAAAACTAAAATTGTGGGTTTTTTTAAAACTTTTTAGCATTCATTTTTCATATTTATTATACTTTAATATTTTATCATCTAAATATTTTAATTAATTTTCGAGAAAATATTGGCATAATAGTAAAATTCAATGATAGAATTATTTTATATATATAATTAAGGATCAATTTAACTAATTGATTATTTTTAAAAATATTATAAATTTATTTTAAAATAATTTTTATTCATAATAAAATAAAAAAATACATCTAAATGTTATTTATTGTGAGTTCATAATAATTAGTTAAAAAAGGAATAATCAAGTCGTCTCATTTATATACAAAGACTTGGAATTATAGAGAAACTAGCCTATAACCCGGGCTATGTGCGGGATGTAACATCACTTATGACTAATTTAGCATCTTTAGGTATGAAAAAATACAAAAACGCAAAATAAAATTTATATCCATTATCAATAAAAAACCAATATAAAATAAATAAAAATAACAATAGGATTACTTATGTAATAAGAGCAACATAATTAAAAATCAAACCTTTAAAAGAATTTACCATCTTCATGATTACTATTTTTTTTATAGGTTAAGAAAATAAAGTTGGAATAATCACTTTAAATTCACTTCATTTTGATTTTTACCATGTCATTCCTCTAAAAAGTTCATTGGCTGTGATGTTGACTGTGTATGCACGATTATTTTGATTATGCACCAAAGTTATTAAACCTTGACATTATACTATAATACTGTTAATTCAGCTAAAGATTACAATGACAAAATAGCAGTTACAAAAAACAACAGCCCTTCAGCAGCAGCAAAGGATGAAACAAATATATAGTGACAAAATTGTATCAGAAGCAACATCAACGCATGAAATTTAAAAATAATTACATGATTGCTGCTGATTTTAAGAATTACATAAGATAATCCTCATCAATGTCTAACTTAAAGCAACAAAATTGCAGCAACATAAAGAACAACAAACTTAACAAAAGCCAATCAATAGAAAACACTCACTTCCTACTGACGAAAAAAAAGAAAAGAAAAGAAAACACTCACTTCCTTATGGCAGACAGTCAAGAATTACATCCAACAATTAGTCATTAACAGAAAATAGCAAAGGACATAGCTCCACATTAATTATCAATCTTTTATGCAGATATGGCTCACATGGGTAGTTTTATTCCAATCCTCACCTTGACTATCCTTAATCCTTGATGATATCATTGGCAGTTTTGTTAATTTTAGCTCATGGAGTGTCGTCACCAGTTGCAAACCCATCAAGAAACATTTTCAATTTGTTGCAGGATTCATTCTCCAAGTCTTTCAGGCTGGGTAGTGCTCCCTCCTGTATTCTACTCTTGAAGTTGCACCAACTTCTTCAACTTAAATACTTCAAGCTTCGGAAATCCTCCAAAACTACAAAGCATTCTCTTTCCTGTAAATGATCCTGACAATAAAATAAAATCTTGACGTTGCTGACAATGTGAGCTCAATGAGGTTCTGGGCATGCTTAGATATGCGTCAACATTGCATATGCATAATGTTAGAAAAATGAGTTGAAGTTAGTTCTTATACAAATACCATACTATGCACACTGATAGAAGCAATTTATAAAACTTAAGTTTTGTAATAAGTTTGAATTTTACCGATGAAATGGAAAAAGAAGATCGGAGAAAAATCCAAATGCAACCAAATGCAAATCAGATCAAGTTGTCTTGGGCAGATGAAGCAGATTTACCAGAGCAAGAATGGACTACAGTCCAACGTAAACAAAAACAAACAAAGCCTGAGAAAGACAAAGTTACCCTTACAAAACGGCCTTCTAGAAGACCAGTTAAACTTAACCTATGATGCCTTTTCTGGTTTTGCTGTGGAGGTTTCAACGCTGGCGGCTCATGACGTTCATGAGTCTAAGTCTGTCAGCATCAGCCTTAGACTCAATTTTTGATTTTTTGTAATTCTGCTTCTTGTTTTTAGCAGAAGAGTTCAATTTCGGTTTTTGTTTTCTTTTGTTGGAGGCTTCTGCCTCTTTTTTCTTTTCTCAGTCTCTGTATCTCTTTTTCTTTTTATTTAATAAATCTTGGACTTCAAATTGTTTCCTGAACTCCAACCTTTCACTTAAAAAATAAGTTTGAATTTTAGCACCACATATCTTGCGTAATGAGCTGAAATGAATTTCAATTAGCTTCTCTTGCACCAATTAGGGAAAATGTTAGAACAATGCACAAAAATTGGCATTCCTGAATGTTTTTGCATTTCCGAATGCTTCAAGTACAGAATTGGTCTGAAGAATTTCACTCTATACACCACCAAGGGGCCAGGTATTATATTGCATATTTTGCTTTCTCAGTTTTCCCAGCCAAATTCGCCATTGGTGGAAAATGATGAATCTGAATGTCAAAATAAATAAAGAAAATGGATGAAGTCAAGATTCAACATTAAACTTCAAAATCTTGAAAGATCAAAAATTCAATATTCAAACTAAAATTCACCAAAAAAATCACTAAATTACAATAAAGACAAAAAAATCACAAAACTACAAATAAGCATTCTCCACACTTCAAAAAACTATTTCATCACAAAAAAACTCTATTTTCAACAATACAACACTAAAAAAAGAAAAAAAGCTAAAGGAAAAGAAGGAGAAGATTATGACCTGTAGCAGCAACTCGCAGCCTCTAAGAAGCACTTTAAAAACTCTAACTAAAACTATTATGGAAAATGATTTCTGTCGCTAGTGTCGTTGGAGGTCTTTGCCCCCCTTTGTTTTTTTTTTTTTCGTTTCATTATTAAAAAAAAAAAATTTACAAGCTACAGGTGTTTAAATTTTTACACGACGAGTTTATCCGTGTACAATTAAGTTTTAGATTCAAAAAAAAAAATTTCTAAAAAAAAAATTTTTTTTACAGATTACAAGTGTTTTAATCCTTATACGACGGGTTCACCCGTGTGCAATTTAGGTTTTAAATTTTTTTTTAAAAAAATTTATAGATTACAGATGTTTAAATCCTTGTACGACGAGTTCATCAATGTGTAATTAGGTTTTAGATTAAAAAAAAATTAATTGAATTTCAAAAAAAAATCAAAAAATAAATAAAAAGGGGACCAAAATCGTCATTTAGCCTCCATAATTTTTGTTTGCTAGCTACCCGTGAGGGTCGCGGGTAGCAACACCTATCGGTGTCCAACTATTATGACATAAAAACCATTACCCATTTGCTGTTGAGCTCGAACTGTACTAACAGAATTTTCTCTCAATTTTCACCCAAATAAAACAAAGCATATCAATAAAATAAATTAATAATCGAAGTTATTTTCTTTCTCAAAAAATAAAAGTAACTATTTGATCCCTAAGAAAATGATTTTACATCCCAACAATAAATAAAATGCAGAATTCACATGTATTTTTTTTTTTTTAAAAAGAAACATGTTTGGAAATCAAACTTCGAATTAAAAGAGTAGTAGAATTAACACTAGTTGAAAATAGTAACTCTAAGAATTGAATGAGCACCAGCACACATTTTGCTTGACTACCCAAAGAACACGTAATAAGTTCAGAAATCCTAGATGATAATGACAATTGTAGTTCCAAGATAAAATTCAGAAGCACTGCCAATTTACCTCCTTATGCAGAACTATACGAAATTATCAAAGGTAAGTCTGCATTGCCATATGCATAATGTTGAAAAAAATGAGTTGAAGTCAATTCTTATACAAATATCATATAATGCACACTGATAGAAGCAATTTATAAAACTTAAATTTTCTTACAAATTTGAATTTTAGCACCGTATACCTCGCCTAAGGAGCTGAAATGAATCTCAATCGACTTTCCTGCACCAATTGGAGAAAATGTTAGAACAATGCATAAAAGTTGCCATTCCCAGATGTTTTTGCATTTCCAAATGCTTCAAGCACACACTTAGCATGTAGAATTTCACTTTCTATGCCACCAGTACCATCACCAAGGGCAGCCAGGTATTGCATTGCATATTTTGCTGTCTCAGTTTTTCTAGCCCCACTTTCATCACTGTAGAGAAATGTTAAAAAATTCATAGCACAAGTATCCCAAATATAAAATAAATTTTTCAAAAAAGCTCCAAAATATAAGAAGAAAGAAATAAAAACTAACCTTATGATTATAGACTGATTTTTTTCATCTGCTTATGATGATTGCCATAGAAGAATATAAGAAAGAAGAATCTTAAAAAAAATTAGAGAATTCAAACATAGAATAAACAAACTAAGGATTCATTTACTTCTCATCATTTCTTTGTAAGCAGCATGTGTAATGGCATAAACATGACTACTATCCTGTTTGTAGGCCTTGACAATTTCATTTCCATAAAGTGGCGCAACTTTGAAGGGATTAATAACAATCAAAATTAGCCCTACATTACTTTGTGGAAAATAAACACAAGGTAAAAGAGGAGTAGAAAGGAGATATGAAATTTAATGCACTCACATAAATCATATCTTGAGAAAACCAGTACTTGAGATTGTAAAGAACTGATGGCTCATGCAAATAATTGAGCTTTATGAGATCATCCATGCCCTTATGGATATCTAGGTTTGCGGGCAAGAGTTTTTCTGTGGACACCTTTACAAACTATAAAAATGAAATAGGATTATTTGCAGGTAGAATCCACCAACAGAAGCAGTCGACATATGTGAATATAAGATTTAAAAGAAAAAAGACTGATGGCTCATTCAAATAATTGATCATCCATGCCCTCAAGGATATAAGGGTCTGTGGGTAAGAGTTTTTCTGTGGGCAACTTCACAAACTATAAAAATGAAATAGCATTATTTGTAGCTAGAATCCACCAACAGAAGCAGCAACAGATGTTAATATAAGATTCAAAACCAAAAAGCCTTAAAACTTAAATTTCCTTATGAGAGTGAAACTACCGCTTCATCCGCTGAAGTTGACTGTATTTTTCCTGATCCCCATCGCTTATTAGCAAGCTGACCAAATACGCAGATTCTAGAAGAAAATACTCTCATAATGAATGCAAATTCGTTTGTCATCTTCTACGAAATAAAATGCACATGAACAAAAAAGAACCATCTTACAGGGTGAAAAATTGAAGCCTATCAGAATCCGAAAAATTGGCAGAAATAACAGTGTGATAAAGAGAAGAATCATAACCGACAGAATCCAAAAAATTGGCAGAAATAACAGTGTGATAAAGAGCCATACAAGAAGAAAAGAGGAGAATGAGTGAGGAGAGAGCTGTTAGGGTGGTGAGAGCCAAGAACAAAGAAGTAAGAAGAACGAAAATTATATTTGACTCCCACACATATTACATTTACAAACTGCCCTTATATAGCAGCAACAATACAAGATTTACAAGCAATATCTTGTTGTATAGCCCTGCTGTAATATGACATCTACACACCTAGCAGCATGGTGTACATTACTTGCTCTTACTTACATA
>CATIWK010513634.1:0-11075 GCA_949634005.1 Mallotus japonicus
GAAACAAATAACATAATATCAGAAAAAAATATAGATAAATATACAAATTTATATTTCTAAAAACTTTTCTAGGACATAAAATAAAAAAAATACATATTTGAAAATTTAATTATTTATTAAGACTAATATGAGTTTTATAATGTAAATATGTTAATTATAATCTCTGAAATAGAGCACACTGCCCATATATATATATATACCTAAAATCAAAACTAAAAACAAAAAACAAGAATAAGAAAAAAATTAAAAATTAAAAAAATAAGGATAACTGATAATAAGAAAAAATAAAAATAAATAAAAAAGAGGAAATTAAAAATAAAAAATGAGGATAAAATAAAAAAAGAAGGGGAGAACAAAATAATGAAGGGAAAATGATAAAACAAAGAGGGGGTAAAAAAAAAAGGCATGGAGGAAAAGGGAAAGTCCATTGTAGCAAAAAACAAAAAAGAAAAAAAAGGATGCATTTTAGTAAATATGTCTAAAAATAGGACATTTTTTTTTTTATAAATTCTCTATAATTAAAGCTTAATATCTATAAGCATGTTTCACTTAATGCAAGATGTGTTAGGTGATGTAAAAGCCCTTCCTAAGCTCATAAAAATTGACCAACTTAGATGGATAAAATTGCAAAACTAACCAAAACAAAACAGAAGCTACAAGCACACCCAAAGCTAAGAAAACACAGGTACGGATTATTACATTCAATACTTAGATGTTTGATATATATATTTCAAGTATTTTATATTTAACTAATAAAAAATATGACATAAATATTATGCATTATAAATACCAACCATTAAATGCATTATATTTAGGGAGCGTTTGGTTCTTATTCTGGAATAAGAATCGGAATTGGAATCGGAATGGGAAAGGAAATGAAAATTTGAAGGAAGTGTTTGGTTCTCTATGAAATGGGAATGAGAATGAAAATTAACATAATTTCACAACTAATTTTTTTTAATATTTTTAATTGTTTTCATATATAAAAAAATTAACATTATAATTCCTTTTATATATTAAAAATTAATATTGTAATTATCTATTATAAAATATTTTAAAAATATTTATTTATAAAAATGTTATTATAATTTTAAAAAATTATTATAAAAATTATTTATTTTTGATAAATATTTTTATTCAAACATTTAATACATTTAATTTATATGTTTTATTTGTAAATTTTAAAAAATAAATGTTCATATTTAAATGTTTGACCAATTTATAATTGATTTGACTTGATTTCTAAGGGAATAATAAATCATCCATAAGAATAGAAGGGGAATAATGATTCTCATTGATGGAGGAATCATATTTCCATTTCCATACTAATTTTAGCCAACCAAACACTAGCAATCGAAATCATTCATTCTAATTTCAATTCTCACCCTTAATTTTAACCAAACAAACGACCCTTAGAGTAAATAAGAATTTTTGCAAACTAATAAAACATAGTTGTTAAGGGGTTTATTTTTCATTTCTCTCGAGCTATTCTTGTGGGTGGTTTTTTCACTATACTAATAACATGGCTTAATTTTCAGAAATGATCTCCAAGCATTATATTTATTTATTTATTTATTTTTGGATCTAAGTAACCAGTATAACAGCTCCCTTCTAATTGATTCAAACGGTTTTTGATATTATATTTATTCTTTTAATTTCAATTTAAATGCGTTAAATATTTTCTAAGTCACCCAACTATGGTCTTATTGAAGTTTGGGTACTAAATTTTAATTTATTTTCTTTTGATTACCCAACTTTAATTTTGTTTCAAAAATGGTGCTGTCCAGAATTTTTAATCATTCAATTTTAACTTTTTCAATTTAGTCCAAAATTTCAAAGAATTTTGGAAATTCATTTCGTCACCTTTTCCCACAGCTCTGATACCACTCAGTGTGAGTCTACTCTATTAGGCGGAATCAAAGAGC
Organism: Mallotus japonicus; assembly: GCA_949634005.1. Lineage (NCBI taxonomy): Eukaryota > Viridiplantae > Streptophyta > Magnoliopsida > Malpighiales > Euphorbiaceae > Mallotus > Mallotus japonicus. Next base: position 1,926 of record CATIWK010513634.1, read on the forward strand.
TACTCAAGGATTAAGAAGTATGAGATCTGAAATTTCTAAATTTTTTTAACTTCTCAAACTTGTTATAGTATCAAAAGCTAACAACAAGACCCAAAGGTTATTCAAACCAAGGAGTGATCTTATTTTGAGCAACTGGATACATAAATATAACATTCCTGCTTCGATTACATTATACATTTCGATATTGAGAGCAGTTCTAATTTATTTGAGCAACCTGGTACATAATATAAATATAATACATCAAAGCAAAGGCAACCATTTTTGGTTTGGGTTTCCATTGGATGGGCTGATGATGAATTGGCCAAGACTCGGATTGGAATTCCTCACCTCCATCACCAATCTGCTTTGCAAATGCATAATGGTGCCGTCGTTTGTAAAGACCCAGCGGTGTGTAGGCAATGCTTGTGCACAAGATTCAAGTCTGATAGATGCTCCTTGTGAAAGAGAAGCACAGGCCATGCAATTGTTTTGGTTCTGCTGAGGCCGTATTGAACCGTCTGGATAAAGAGCCCACATTTGTGCTGCTCTATTACTTGCACACCCTTGTAGTCTAAACCCTGCTCCATTAGCTTCCAAGCACAGATTCATCATTCCATAAATGGATGTCACAAAAGGTTGTAAATTATTAGTCGTACGCCACCCTTGAGCAATGGAAGAAATGTCTCTCTCCAGTGTCAGTGTTGCACCATTTCCTCTAGAGTTTGCACTCAGAACTAATCCATATGCCAGATGCATCATTGTTCCGCTGTCGGATAATTGCCAGCGGGTAGCAGCAGCAAGAGCAATGTTGCAATCATGTATTACCACAGTGCTTCCGGGTGTATTTCGAGAAGCTGTCAAGCATTTGCCTCCAGATCTTATTGTACCATCTGTTCTCAAGCTCCATTGTTGATTCATAGCGTTCATAGTTTTACAGGGCGATACCTGTATTGGGTTCCCATCATTGTATCTAGAATCTCTCACATCAACGCATAGACCATCCCGGCCGATAATACCAACTGTTGGCTCCGGCTTTTCACAGATACCATTGTTAGCAAGATATGGTACTGGATAGTTAAGCAGAGAAGAAGACCGTGGTGGTGGTGGTGGTGGTGATGATGAACTGCAGACGAACAGAATAAGAGCCAAATTGGCTATTAATTCAGGGGTCACACTATCAACATTGTGAACGCTAAAGTCTGCTCTTTCTAATCGAACACTTCTGGCAAAAGCTAATTGCGTAGTTTGCTGTATTGCAGCAGATAGTTCGCCCCAGCTGTTTTCAAGGCTAAGCATTCTAGTATCTGGGTGAAAACTTACGCCGTTCGTGATGCTGATATGTACTCGTCGCTCTATGTACTTATATCTTGCTGCCTCTGAAACCATTTGAATGATAACTAGAAGGGCACGAGCACGTGCCCGGTGGTCATCCCTATCGGCAACAAGTGTGGAGATAGCATGGTCAAGTTCAATCATTCCCAAACCGAGATCCCTTCTGGTTATGTTTCCAGCTCTTTGCAGTGCAGCATAGGAACCATCATGTCCAATTGATTGTGGTGGAGTTGTGATGTCCGTGAAAAGATTTGATTGGGCATTTGCAGGGGCGTCAGTGAAGAAGTAAGCTCGATTTCCGGCACGATAACCAACCACATAGGCATTGATGACGTCAAGAGCTATTGTAATGAATTGACCACGAGAATTTACGAGTTGAACTAAAACATAGCGTTGAGAATCAGGTACTAGAGATGGTTGACGCAACAATGGAATAAAATGATTCTCCTGGCCGCTTCCTAATCGATCTCTCAGAGATTCCATAAATGATTGGTAGCTTCCGGAAGTTGCATCTTTAGTTGTAAAGATTATGGTGAAGTAGTTACGCTTGGGATCAGCTAACTGATATGGTGTTAATAGACCAGCTGTTGATGATGACCAAGCTGCTGTTTGATAGGATTGAATGCAAATCCAGCAAACCCATAAGACCAAAACACTAGAAAACTTCACCATATTAGTTATATTGAGGTGTTGTGAAAGGAGGAGATGTGGTTTTTAGTACATGTATTCATCTCCCTTTATAGGCAAACAGCTGATCTTATCTCTGTTAATATGAGGACAATAGCAAATAGTGGAAAACCGGTTCACGTATCTAGCTAGCCAATCATGGGGACCAATATTGCATGCAAGCTTGTTTTTTTTGTGAAGCACATAAATCACGTTAAAAATGAATGTTATGCAGGTACATAACATAAGGGAAAAATTTAGGGAAGTTTGAAGAAGGTACTGTCTCATAGCAATTATTGGTGTCCCACCTTCAAGCTTTATCATCTTGTAGTCCATACATAAGCTTAAGATTTTTTCAAAAGAGATAATAATAACAATAAAATAAAGGGAAAATGATTTATTCTATCCTTAATTTCAGACCAATTATCAATTAAATTATAATTTAAAAGTTTTTCAATTTTCTCCTTCAACTTTATAAATTGTGTCAATTTTATTCAATTTTATTTGAATGATATAATTGTATTTTTAAAAATTACTTTTAGCTTCCTATAAAATAAATTTGATAGCTATTCAATTTTTTTCTTCTTTTTTAAGAAAAATAAAATTTGAAAAATATTTTGATTTTTTAATTTTACCATTTTTGAAATAAATTTTAAAATTTTTACATAAAATTTTAATTTTTTATATATCAATTAAAAATAATAAGAAAAAAAGTGATAACTTGTGAATCAATTTATTATATAGACTAATATTAATAAAAATAAAATAGATAAAGTAAGTACTTTTAACTATTACTATAAATAATAATAAAATTTTAATTTTTTAATTTTTTCATATTTTTTTAAAAAAATGAATATTTTTTTATATTCTTGACTAATATTTTTAGTATCTCTAAATTCTCTGTTTTTTTATCTAACACTTTTTTTATTTGACCTCTATTAGAAAAATTTCTAAATAATGTAGTTGAAAGTTGAGAAGTAAATTTTAAAAGAGTTAAAATTTAAGGATTTTTAGTGAAAAATAAAAAAATTATGAAAATTTATACAAATTAATTTTTAAATTTATATCAAGAGTGACAAAATTAGACTTTAAAAACATTTGCTTACATTTTATTTTTTTCTTATGGCTAGGAAAAAATGATAAAAATTTTAATAAGTGTCAAATTTATTTTATAGGAATCTAAAAGTAATTTTTAAAAAAATTATTAGGTTCTTTAAATAAAATTGGATAAAATTGACACAATTCATAAAATTAAAGAAGTAAATTCAAATGACTTTCAAATTAGAATTCAATTGATAATTATCTCAACAATTTTTTTTTCGAACAATTATCTCAACATTCATGATAGAAGTGAAGATTTTCTCTATGATAAAATCACCAATGCAAACTATTAGTTTTCCCTAAAATTTTATTATATTAATTTGGTCTAATAAAAATTTTAGATAATTAGGCAAAATTACTTATTTACACTAAAAATCTTATTAATTTAGCGAGCTCAATAGTGCTACAGCGATAGACGTTGTAGAGAAAACATAAAGATGGTGGTGAGTGCCATATTAAGTGAGATCACTGAGTGTTAGTGTGTCTAAGAATCCTGCATGATGCATGTCGAATAAAGACTTGCACCTTGCAGGTGTCAGAATAATGACCATAGAGTGCTAAAATAGGTGTACTTAAAGCCTGCCCATTGTTGTTCAAAAAAAAAAAAAAAAGCCTGCCCATTGAAGTAATTATTAAGATATTTTTCCTTTTTATTCATATTGAACAGAATTGAATTAGTTAGACTATAATAAATTTTAGATACCAATAATTTAGATAAAAAGAATTTAATATTTAATATATTAATGTAAAAATCGATTTCATGACCAAAATTAACAGAATTTAAAAATGATATACCTAACAAAACATATATTTTTATCATATATATCTAACTGTTAGGTGTATTACATTCAGTGTAGGTAAAAATTAAGATTTTTTTCCAAATAAGGTGAAAACAAGCATACTTAACGTACATATGGATACATTAAACACAAAAATATGTTTATTTTGTACATCAGTACATCAGTAGCAACTTGATGTCTATTTATTTAAGCAGGCAGCTGGCTAGCTAGAGCTTAATCAAGACATTGCTAGCCACATTTGATTAGCATTTCAGTGTAAGGCCGAATGATTATTTCTTTAAGGCTTGGATCAGATCCTCTTACATCCAGCACCAATCCGTAGTACAAGTTCATAATAGTGCCATCATTTTTAAATGCCCATCGCTGGCCGGACGATGCAGGGCCACAAGACGAAATTTTAACAACTGATCCCCGTGCTTTAATATCACAAGTGAGGCAGCTATTTTTGTCTGTGTATGGCCGAATTGACCCATCTGCATATAGAGCCCATTGTTGATTTGTATCCCCAGAACACCTCTCTAACCACACCCTCCCTCCATTTACTTGCAAGCAACGATCGCCGAGCCCAAGAATGGATCCAACTAAAGGATCTGTACTGGCAAGCCAAGCTTGACTAGCTTTGATTGGGTTTTATACTTTGATTGGTTTTTTTTTTTTCTTTTTTTTTTTTTCAATTTCATATATTTTATATTTTGTATTGGGCAATTGCATAAATTTTAATTATTTTAAAATTTGAATGACAAACTTCATAAGAGGCAAAACTCTTCAACACATAGTTTTAATATATAAAACTTGAAATTCCAAACTCTAATTAAAAAAAAGGGTGCTGGTGCTTGTATTTTTTTATTAATTTTTTTGATGAAACTGCCCTAATGCAATCAGAGGGACAATTTCTTTTTGATGGTCATTCTGGTAAAATCGCAGCCTGATGTTTATCATTTCTCTTAAAAATTTAAATTTCTTAATACTTACACTGATAGAATCAACATCGTTTAACATAAACTATAATTTTAAAATGAAGAATTTTTTTTAACAAAGAGACTTTTATATTTTAAATTTTTCTATCTTCGTTTATATATTAATTGGATAAATAAATGATGTCGGATTCAAATGCGTAAATATAAAATATTCAATGTTATATGTTATTTATTTAACTATTATATACGATGTGTATCTTCATAAACCATTAGTATTTTTCTTATGAAATTACTAATTGATGTGGCATAAACGGTCAGTCTTTAGCAAAAGTTAAAAGGTAAATAATATCGTGCATAAAAAGCTGATCATATTGTATAAAAAATAACTTGTGAAAATGTCATTTCACTCAATTCAACATAAAAATTAAAAATAATAATTTGACATTATTAATCATACTAGAACTTGGTTTGATAATCGGCGGTGTTCTTAGGGGGTTTATCCCCCTGTTTCCCGTTTTCTTTCCTTTATGTTTATGCTCTTATTATTAAATACGATGTATGTCTATAGGAATGTTGTGATATTTGTATGCTTGATATGTTTGCGAGCTGTGTGCTTCACAGCTTTTGGTTGTAGCAGGAATAGCCAATCGGCTATTCTCTGTTTTGTTTGTTTTGCAGAGTTTAAGGGTGCTGCTTCTATAGGAGTTTTCTGGCGTAGATGGTGTGGCTCTTACGCTACGAAGGTCACCCTCTCTTTTGTCGAGAATGGTTGTTCTCGTTGGGCGTTCCGCTTACTTAATCATCTATGGATCTCTACTACAAGAAGGCTTGTCAAGATTGCTGTCAAGAAAAAAGATCTCAGACTCCGCCGTCAATGTCCGGCTAGGAGATCGATCTTCTTTTCTGTCTTCTGCTTGAGGTTGTTCTGTCAATATCTGGACGGCGCATCCACCTCTCTCAGTCCACGACACAAGCTTATCATACCAGATTGGCTTCCAGCTGCGCATCACCGATCTGAAGGTCATCAATTTGGTGCTGCTGCCGCCACTATCTGGTCGTGCATCCATCTTCTTCATGTAATTAAGGTTACAACCCTATCAAATATTATTGGGCTCTGTCATGTAATTAGCCCATTAATTTGCAAAAGCCTCATATGTAGTTTGGATCATGTATCTGAGCTGGCCCAAATGGTTGTAATTTTCACTATCTAATATATTTATCTTTATTTTGGTAAAAAAAAAAAAAGAATTTAACCCAAAAGGAAAAAAAATATACTTGAAGTGTTCAACAAGAGATCTCGATCAGTTAAAATGTATACATATGACCAAAGGTTGAAAAAGAGCAAAGAATAATTTCTTTGCGTCATTCAATAATACTTGGAATTTTTACAAAAATATCCATTCTTTAGAGTTGATTTTCAACAAAATACCCACTTTTTATTAAATATTACATGCGTGTCCAGTTTTCTAAAATATTTTCACGCGTGCCCGTTCCGTCACTTCCGTTCTTCTTATTTTTTCTTCTCCCAGCTTCTTCTTGATGCTTTCAGATCATTTTTGTTTTCCATCAGTTCCGTTGCTTTTTTTTTCTGCTGTCCTTCCCTGCATGAGACTACGATGATTCCGATGAAGAGCAACAGCAGCAGCTGGGTGTCTTGTTCCAGATCTGATTTTGGTACGTCGTCGTGGTGGTTTATAGATGCTCTGTAATGTTTAAGGGACAAGATTGGGATATTTATAGAGCGTAATTGGTCGATGGTGTGTAGTTGGTTTGTGAGATTTTGTGGTTTAGTGAGTTTCTTGTTGATTTGTTGAAAAGATTGTTTTATAAAGGGTTTCCAATCAGTTATCAGACTGGGTTCAGCTGTTTTGCTTCTTATAATGTGGAGTTGCTTTCTTAGTCTCACTTCAATGTCTTGTTTGCTTTTTGTCCTACTTACTAGGGTGAGTTCTTTTTTTTTTAATTGTTATTGGAATATCTTTATCTAGTATTCCATTTTATGATGGTTATGGATAACTGATTGTTGAGTCGAGTTATTTTGGATCATTGTTGTATTTTGAATGCTTTTAAGAGTATATCCGAAACAAAAACTATCTACGCTGCAAGTTGTCAATATGTTATTGCAAAACTTAACACAAACTTCAATTGAAGCATCTCTACCTTTTGTTGCTAATCATGCCAAACAACATATATTGTGCGATTGGGTGCCTGCAAATTCTTGGAATATTTCTTCATAACATGCTCAATGCTCACAATATGGTTCAAATTCATTGCCTACCCGAAAGGTTTTTGATCGAATGCCTCTTAAGAATTTGGTTTCATGGAATTATGTGGTAGATGGCTATGCAAAATGTGGAGATATGGAATCCGCATGTCAACTGTTTGATTCAATGCCTGAAAGGGATGTCTTGTAATGGAGTTCCTTTGATACCATCACCATAAAATGTTGTAAGCTTTCATAATTATGTTATATTATCTGTTTCAGGAGGATCAAATGGGCATATATTGTGCAGAATTTCATTTTTTCGTACAATTTGAAATCAAACAGCTATTGCTGCTAGCTTGGCCTGGTTGGATGGTGGTGCTCTCAACATGGGTGGTGTTACAGCTAGCATACGACCTGGTGGTGGACACTGCATTTGCACCAGAGCCCGAGCCCTGCTACTCCTCCTCTTCACCCGATTCTCTGACTGCAGTCTCTCCATATTAAAACTGAAATAAGTCCAAGTCTTTACAGAGAGAGAAGGAGAGAGACAGCTTCTTTATAAATAGGAGAAATTAAAGAGACGTATTTGGTGGGTAGCAGATATATTTGAACTTTGACTGGGGCAAGGGGCAACTGGCAAGTTCTCTTATATGGATTCTGTTTCCTGAAAGAGACAGATGATAAGAACGTTTTTGGTGTTCTCAAAAGTAAGTAAAATAACATAAGAGAGTGAGGTAGCAGAGGGTAAAAGATTTGATCAGATACAACAAAAAATTGCGTAGCCTACAATAATAAATAATAGAACGTGGTAGGGGAATCGTGGTTGCCTTGTGGGCAATTCTTTTGCTTCAGCTTTTAAGCTTTGGGAAATGAGTCTACCATAATATGATCCATCAATCTATCATTTGTGGGCCTACTCCACCATTATTTGCCACTGCATCTTCCAGTTGAGTCACGAAAGTGTAGCAGCTATTACTTTAGAGCAATTGTGCAAATCTGAGCTACTGTTAATCCAGAAGGAGAAACAAGTTCCATTAATTGCATGCTTGGAATGTAGCAAGCATAAAAGGGGAAACTGAGACTGATATTGCATACAAAGTGGCACACTCTATATAATGAAACAAGATAGATTTCGGTCAAAAAAAAAAAAACAAGATAGATCACCTAAAAGATGTTGGCAACATAACGTCAAGATTTGATGATGGGCTAGGTACCCAAAAAATTCAAAAAGTGTATCAGCATTCTAATGCACACAAGATTTTTTTTTTTTTTTTTTGGGACCAAATGCACGCAAGGATAGATGGTCTCTTGTATAAAGATATAGTTCTACAGCTAAAGAGAAATCATCTTCTATTTGAATTTTACTTAATTCTTTGTTGACATAGGTTGTTGAAAATGCAAAACATATGACATACTCATTATTCAGTTAACTACATTTTTGAATATTATCCGAATATTTTTTAAATATTATTCGCATATGTTGAAAGAGCAAAACAGGTGTTATATCATTTTCCACATTTTTTAATATTATCCGAATATATTCTGAATTTTTTTCGTATAAGTTGAACATGCAAAAATGTGTCATATCATTATACAACATTTTTTAATATTATCATAATATTTTCTGAATATTATTCGTATATGTTGAAAGTGCAAAAAGTGTCATATCATTATACAACATTTTTGAATATTATCCGAATATTTTCTGAATCTTATTCATATATGTTGAACATGCAAAACATGTGTCAAATTCATCATTCAACATTCTTGAATATTATCCGTATATTTTCGGAATTTTATTCGTATATGTGAAAATACAAAACATGTCTTATATTCGTTATTCAATTATATACATTTTTGAATATTATCCGTATATTTGTGGAATATGATTCATATATGTTGAAAAAAAAACTAAGAAAAAAAAATATAAAAAATTTTAAAAAATAAGGATAACAAAAAATTAAAAAATAAATGTAAGGATAAAAATGAAAAAATAAGGATAACAGAGAATAAGAAAAAAAATATATAAATAATAAAGAAAATAAAAAGAAGGAAAAAAGATAAAATAAAATAAAGAAAAATTGAAAAAATAAGGATAACATAGAAAAATAAAAAAATAAGAAAAAACATAAGGATAACAGAGAAAAAT
>CATIWK010513662.1:0-19170 GCA_949634005.1 Mallotus japonicus
AAAAAAAAAAAAATCAAAGAAACTATGTGTGCATGTAAGACACCCATTTGCAATCTGCAGCTACCTTCGTCTCCAGCCGCACCAAACGCAAGAAACTCAAACACCACTAGGCGTTTATTCCTTTTCTCTATTCCTCTATGTGCTACTTGTACTTGTACTGCTTCTACTACTCTTGTTCTCACTCATTTTCCCGCAACTGTTCAAACTAATTCTTGTATAGCTCTAGCCGTGGATAGCTATGACCCACTAAGCCAAGCTGAGAAAGATGCCAGCGCCAGCAAATCTCGGAGAGTATCTGAGGCTATTGAGTTGCTTGAGAAAGGGAGGCAGTTGCAGGCTCAAGGTGACTTCAAGAATGCTCTTCTCTACTTCACTCTGGTTCGTTATCTATTCTCTTTCTCCCCTTTCCTTTCTTTTGTTTATTGTCCTGCAATTAAATGTTTATCATGTCCATCTAGATTTTATGAAGTCAATACACAATATTAGTATTGAACATCAGGATTTTGTTTTTTGTTTTGTACCAATTGATAGAATTGCATTTCAAGATTTGGATTGTACAGTCAATTTCATTCCAGGTTGACATGTGGTTTCTGTCAAGTATCTATGTGGTGTTCTCATTTTTATTAGGTCATTTTATTGTGAAATTATTGTTTCATTGTTTTCCAAGCAACCATTTGTGCTCCCAGATAAGTATTTCAAATTCAACTTAATTGAAACCTCTTGCTGACCTTCCACAATCAGTGTCACCGACTCTCATTTGAAGTAAACTTTGGCAGCTTTTGTCAAGATGACAAATCCATTAGGAAAATCCTTATAGCAGGCACGGTATAAAATAAAACCATATTTATGGTTGCATGTAGATGAAGGAGATGAACAGGAAAAGATTTTCTATAGCATAAATATGGATTCAAGCCTTAAATGTCCATGCTGTGGTAAAACAAAAGGGTGGTTCTGGTTCTGAGGTAAGTAAAACAGTCAGAGAAAGGGTTGTGCCTATCTGTGTGTTTGGTAGGATTTTGCTCAAAAATGTTGCCAACAACTAAATGCAAGAAGAGGTGAATAAGGATACTGGATAACTATGGGGCCTAGGTTGTGCTTTAAGTAATGTTTTTCATCTTTAAGGGTTTCAGAATATTAAGTTTTGAATTGTTTTCATTGCTCATCTTGTTAATGAACTTCTGTTTACTTGTCAATTGAGACAGAGAGCACAAAAAATGTTTTTCATTTGTTTCACTTTTCCTTTTTTGCCTGTGCCACTCATCTTGCAGTTTGCCAGGTTTTCACAAACTTATGAGATGATTCTTCATTTTCTTGATATTAACCCTTATGGCATCCACTTGGATGATGGAATTTGATTAACCACTTGATACTTCTATTGGAACAGGCTTTCTAAAAGGCCAATATTTTTCAAGACAAGAACTTATGACCTTTAATTTATTTCAGCATAAATTGAGCAAGGTAGAATTAAGGACAGTATGAGTACGATATTTGATCTTCAAGTTCTCATTTTGTTTGCAGTTTTGGTTATTCGTTATGGATCTTTAGAATATTTTTCAAGCATGATTATATAAATAATAAATTAAATGCTCTATTTCTAGTTATGATGTTTCCTCCAACACTCAGTAAAAAGTTACTAGGATATCAAACTTTTTGTAATAATGATAACTGATAATTTCATTAAATTTCTTATAGTGCACAGGGAATTTGTGCTCTGATTTTGCCACTTTGGACTAGATCCAGCAGTTGGGTGTTAGAGAACTCATATAAGGTGGCCTGGGACTCATAATATATCTAAGGGCCTGTGGTGCATCTACTTATGCATCTTTTGATTTGCAAAGATATCAGAATTCCAATTTGTAGCTACAAACATTCTGTAGTGTAAAGCTTTTAAATATGGATTTCAGCCTTAAATGTGCATTCACAGATTATGTGTCTGAAAAGTGCATTCCTTGCATTCTCTAATAAACTTGTTTGCTAGTTTCCCAATTTAACGCACGTACATAGACTTTCAATGCTGTGCCGAGGGGGGACATTTTCATTTGAACTTTCTCCCTATGGCTTTCTGGCGTAATTGGATACTTATATAGCTGTATTTATCAGGTGATCAGATAGTACATGTATTGTGTTCCTGGAATGAGTCTCTGAATTGCTTGCATATGGATGTTATAAAGGAAGAAAAAAGAAAATCATATACACTGCTTATCTTGATTCTAGCAGTTGCCTTAATGTTTTTCAGTTTGGCAGTGTTTTTTTACAATTGGCAACTACTGTGGCCAATTAAGCGAGGGAATGCAGCAATTACAGATTAAGTGTACATGCTGAACCAATTGGCATACAGATATGTGTTACTGTGTTATAATACTGATAATACAAGTTATGTTTTTTTTTTTCAAAATTAATTTTTTATATGTTCATCATCATTGCAAAGATCTGTAGAAATATCTTTTTGCCAATCTATCAGGCCACGTAGACGCTACATCATAAATTATCAAATACCCCTATGCTCTTTAATACATAACTGAAGTAGGTTCTACATGTTTGAATAATGTAGGTATCATCGACCATATGCTGATTACAGAACTCTGGATAGAGCAAATTGGATATAACTTCAGCTGCATCAAAATTATTCATTTATCTACTCGTTTTTGTGATCTTGACAAGCACAATTGCTTTCTTCCATCATATATATTTTTTATAACATAGCTATTGTTTGCCACCCCATTTTAAGATTCTCTTTGCTAGATACTTTATATCCATCATGAAGCAAAACTTGGTCTGCAATATTGCTAGCATCTTTTCCTTGATATAATGCATGCTTGTGTTTCATGTGCAAATCAGTTATTGTCTATTTATTATGAGTAATATTACTTCCATGTTTTATTACAGGTGGTTGAAAATTATAAAGATTTTGCTTTCTCTGAATATGCTAGAGTAGGCAGGGCACTGGCCCTTTATGAGGTTGGAGACAAACAAGAAGCCATTGCAGAGATGGAGGATGTTTCCATATCTTTGAAGGGCTATCCTGGTATTTTCTAATTTTTTTTTTCATTTCCAGGCTCCATGAGTTCAGACCAGAATTCTGTTTATCTTATAAATATTATTTTATTGACACTTTTTTTTGCTAGTTCGTCATTTGATGTTCTCTCATTTAATCATATGTTCCTTGGTGTGGTTGACAGAAGTGCATGCAGCGCTTGCTGCTGCCTTATATGTGGACAAACATGCGCCCCTGCTAGCTGAAAATCAGTTCACAATTGCTACTCTGCTTGATCCTCATTACACAGACCTTGCATATGTAAAAGAAACTAAACATTGGCCTCCAAGTCTGGTCAGTTCCTTACAACGCTTCATCACTCTTTCCTAGAATTCTGAATAATATATACAAGCCTTCTTAGAAAGGATCACTATCATGGCCACCTTGGGGATATATAGCTGCCCAGAAGAAAGCGCACTTCGTGGGAAATTGAAATCTGTCTGAAAAAGCAATTATATTACTAACTTTTACTACCATTTTGTACTCCTAATCTTACCATTTTTTTTTTTGTGGATTATTTTGCTTGTATCAAGATTAATGGTGTATAGTCTTGTCTGTCTATAAACTTGGACCACATAACTGTAAAGTGTTTGAATATAACAGGTTAAACATAATGTTCAAGCTTAAAAAATCCCAATTTGTGTTGTTTTCAAGATTCACTGCCCTTTTGGTTTGCAAGAGCATTTTTCATATTCAATGAATTTCTTTCCATGCTTAGAAACAACTTTGGGAAGGACCTTTCTGCAGTTGCTGTATTTCTAGGGTAGCCCCACTGAGATATCTTTCTGCACAGAAATGATTTTGCTGTTGTGGACTGCTGAAAGTGGAGACACCAACTTTTTGACATTTAATCTAAAAGAACGGAATTTTGTTTGGTAATGTCGCATAGATTCTGAGGAGGTGCAATATTTTTCTCTTTCTTTCAGCATCTGTCCGGTAAAAAAGAAAGTGCTGTATCTCATGCTTGCTGATTTACTTGCCGAAAATGTAGACCTTTTCTTTTGGACCATTTTGGATGCTTAAAGTTTTCCTCCAGCTCAGGGCAATTACCCTACGTTTTGATCCTAGATTCCTATTCTTATGGTCATGGTGGGTCCCCTTTTGCCAAAGCAAGAACCGTAAGACTTGTCTGTTAAGCTGGTTTGGCGGTGCCAAAAATGTGCTTTCAGACAGGTATTTCTACTTCTACCAACATTGTTTAGACAAATCCACTTATTTTTCTCAAGTCAGTCACATCATCAAAATGGCATGAATTGGATAAGGAGGACTTGACCAAAAAAAAAATTATGGACAAGGAGGAGGAGCTATGGCGGTATATTTAGGACAACGCCAAACTTCTTTCCAGCTATTTGGTTCATATTTTCATGGGTCACCGGTATCATTTCCTAGACTTTTGGGTCACCTGATGCCTGATCGTATTATGGGATGTCTGGATCATCAAATGATGCGACTGCGTTGAATACTACTGTTCAATCATATCTCCATAAAACTAAAAAATGGAACCATTCATTATAGAATACCCTTTCTTTTCCCCTGGAAAAAATAACCAGTAGAATACTCAATTCCTAAACTTGCAGGTAATTTGCAAATGCTTATTGAATTTAGAGTGTGTTTGGATGCAAACAATTGATTTAAAATCTTAGATTTCAAATATTAAAATTTCAAATATAAGGATTTCAAATAACATGTCATTTCAAATCTTCATTAAATAAGCTATTAAATTCATTGTGGATTTGTTTGAAATTCTCAAAATACAAATTCATGTAGTTTCCAAACAAGAGATTTCATTGAAATCCAAATTCATGCTCAAATCCCTTGCATCCAAATATAGCAATGATTGATGATGAGCTGCTAAAATTCATTACAGATTACAATTTTTCTTTTCTTTTATTGGAGAAGCCAATACATCATCATATACATAGCAAAGAAGACCCCCCATAAGTGTCAAACAATAGTCCACATGTTTTTGTGACCTAAACATTGTTTGGTTCTTCATTCCCCTTGGATCTCAGAAGCTTAAGCAACATTCTTGCTCTTATTTTGATCCCACTACTGCACTGACTCTGCAAAAGCAATAGCAATTGGGTTAAAACTCCAGAACTTATCGCTTCTTCCCTTGCCTTTAAAGATTCACTACATATGATTATTAGTGACTTGACAGCACTTTCACTACCTTCATGATCAGATACTCTGAAAACCATCTTAACCAAAGCAGTAACACCATTAGGGTTATTTATCAGAGCCTCTTTTGCGGTGTCTTGTTCTAAAAGAAGCTCAATTGCTGCAACTGCTCTTGGTGCCAAGTTTCTTTCGCTTTTTTCAGAGTTAATAATATATATAAAGAGTGCGTTCATTACACCTTCTTGAACCAAATTATCTCTGTTTGATTCCAATGAGCATAATGCAGATATAGCTTTGATTCCAGCCTCAGCTGCCTCACTATTCTCTTGAACAAGATGATGTAGCCCTTGTAACAGTCTGGGATTTTTGCCAAGCATAGAGCATAGTTCTCTTGTCTCTAGAGATGAAGCTATTGCTTCTATTAGATGGCACAAACCCTCCTTGATCCTGCTAGTGCCATGCTCGAGCAAAACCTTGAAGGATTCCAACTTGGATTCTTCTTTTAGGATGTTCAAAGACTCATATTGGGTGAAAGGAAGCAATTTTAGAACGCAACAAAGTGCTTGCTCTGCAAACATGATGCTTTCATGTGACATTTGAGATACTACTTCTTGGAAAAGAAGTTCCAGCAACAAAGGCAAAAAGCCCAATTGGAGCAAATATATAATTCTCGACGTTGATTCCTCTGATAGGGTTTGGATTCTTTGAAGTGATTGAAACTTCTTGTCCAAGGTAGACTCATGAGATTGAAGATGGAGTTTAAGTGCAGCTAAAGAGTCGTTGATGATTAATTGGTGGTCATTGTGATGAAATTGAGGATCCATTTGCAGCCACTCGTGGATCAAGTGCCGAAGAGTGTGATTAGGAACCATGGAAACGTCATGAAGCTTCTGCATTGTAACAGGGCATGTAAGATTACCCGTAGCAAGCCATTTTTCTATGCTGGATCTGTCGTAGGTTTGGCCAGTACAAAGAGTAACAGGATCTTTGAACAAGTCTAGACTGATTGGGCAAATGAACAACTGGGGTATAGTCATTTCAGTTTCTTTCACGGAAGAAGGCCACATAAATTCAAGAACGAAAAAAAAAAAACAAAAACAAAAACAAAAAAGTAGTGACAGTTTGGTTGATTGATGATGATGGTATTGGCTGAAAATTTCAGTATCAGAGAAGTGGGTGTGTTATAATATAATCACCTCCAAAAGTGCAGAGAGTTCATGAGCAGAAGATAGTTTAGAATACATAAAGCAAGATTTTATGTGGTTGGTAAAAAAATTGTGAAAAGAAAATGACGAATTAAGGTGAAAGTAGGCTTTTTTTGCTTTTCTTTTTTCCTTCTTTTATCAATTCAGATTCTTTGATGCTATAAGCATATATTGAAATGTGGAACTCAGTTATATAAAAAAGAAAACATGCATAAAGATGAATAGATTCAATCAAAGAAGAAACAATTGATGGAAAAAGTTTGAGTTAAAAAAACAACAAAAAACAAAAAAAAGTTAGCAAGCATAGCACCTTCTCCAGCGGCAGCCAATACTCTTAAAAAAAAAAAAAAAAAAAGGTAAGTTCCAAAAGTTCCTTGAGGGGAGAGAGAGAGAGAGAGAGAGAGAGAGAGAGGCAAAAGTGCAATCTTACTTGGAGGAATGAGCAGCATAAAAACAGAAACAGGGAAGAGTGGAAGAGGGCCAAATATGGGCCACAGCCACAGGTTCTGTAAGAGATTGTAGAAAATTGAGAAATTTCTATTATAAGAAAATGGAAAAGGTTATAAGAAATTTCTTAGCAGGCTGATGAACCATCTCATATAAATTGTGAGATCTATATGAATTTAAACTAATATAAACCAAGTTTCAAAAAAAAAAAAAAACTCATATAAACCATAGTTCAGTCAAAGATTTTCTTCTAAACTCATACAAACCATAGTGCAGTCAAAAAAAATTTTAACAACTAAAAATGAAATGATTAATTTAAACACCACAATAAAAAAAAAAGGAGAAGGCGATTTGAATTCTACATTTCACAACATAATATTTATATATATATTTTTTAAAAAATTTAATAACTTAAAACACACACACAGCACAGTGATATCACACGTCATCTAATAAAATCATGACAATTTTATTAGATCCGGAATGGTATATATGCTACAAAACCATGACAATTTTATTAGATGTATGGTATATATGCTACACACGCTCTAAGTTAGCGATGTGGGATTTAAGACCAGAGATGAGACGTCACAAAAACCTTACACATATCCACACCACACATATATTTTTTTTTAATTTAATAACCTAAAATATACAAACAGTATAATAATATCACACACCATCTAATAAAATCATGATAATATTTATATTTTTTATTTGGGATAATTACATTTTTGTTGTCCCAACTTTTCAGTTTTTGCTATTTGAGTGTATAATTTTTTTTTTTTTTTTTACAATCAAGTGTCTGAACTTTTGAAAAGCATATAAATGTAGTGTCTCTGGCTGATTTGATGCTGACTGGGTGCTCAGTCAGATCAAACATGACTCACTTTTATCTCAGTCATTAACCATATCATTTGCCACATGTGTTGCATTATTTAAAGGATAAAATTACCTTTATTCAGTCACCCTTCATGTCTGCTACAAAAGTTACTATTGAGGTTATTTTTATCAATTCATAAGACTGAATAAGGGTATTTTTGTCCTTTAAATAATGCAATACATATGGCACATGACATGATTGATAACAGGGATAAAAAGTAGGTACAATTTGATCTGACTCAGCACCCAGTCGACTAGAGACACTAAATTTATATACTTTTAAAAGTTCAGACATTTGATTGCAAAAAAAAAATTAGACACTTAAATAATAAAAACTGAAAAATTTAAACACCAAAAATATAATTAACCCTTTTTATTTTGATATACTCGTAACTCGTAAGAGAGTTCAGTCAAAGATTTAAATCATAGTTCATGTGTGAAGTATAGTTCAAAAAAAAAAAAAAAAGCTGAAAATGCAAAGTATAATATAGAAAAGCGATGACGAAGAGATGGGGAAATGGTCCCCAAATTTTCTTTCTCGCACTTCCCTCTTAAACCTTCTTAACCTTTTCCATTTGTATCTATCATCATCACTTGCGGTCAAACTGACCCACCTAAATAAAATAATAATTGTTAATGTGTTTCAAGAAGTTTGAATCCACCCCACATCACACCATTACTTGATAATGATATATGAAGTTGGTCTTTGTTGGACTCTGAAGAATAATTATATCTTTGAACTGTCTCAAGGAAAAATTTAAACCACACTATTGTCCATGTATAATTCAGTTTAATTAATTTAATGTAATTATATATAATACATTAATTATTAATTAATTGTCTATAGTACTATTTAAATTTTATAAAATCATAACTTTATATTTATATATTAAAAAGAGAAGCACAATACCTCCTCACACTACGTTATAACATTTGGCTATAAATTATTTTCCTCCTTTTTTCCACAAACAACTTAATGAAAACGTGCCTATATATTCATAAAAAATCTTTTTTTTAAAATCAATTTCTTCTTATTTTCTCCATCTTTTCCACGAGCAATTTAATGGAAAGGTGCCTAATCATAAATTTTTTTTTCTTTTATTATCTTTTAAAACCAATTTATTATCTCTAAAAATCTTTACACTCATATTCTCTGTAAGTTTTTCTATCCTTCTGTTTTAGCAAATTTATGTAAGTTTCTTACTCTAATAATTCAAATTCATGTATTATAATTGTTGTTAAAAAACATCCGAACTATGCGCGGGCTATCAACTAGTTATACAATAATTTTTATAAATTTAATTATATATGGAAATTAATTTTTTTTTACTGTGTGGGGACAAAATTTAAATTTTAAATTTTTTTTTTTCTCTCATTTTTTTTCCGAACAATTTTTTTTTCTCTCATTTGATTCTAGAGAATAATGATAACAGTAAGGAATCGCACAATATGTAATCACGCAACAAATATTTTTTTTTTAAAAAAAGGAAGAAACCAATTTACACTTATTTTCGTTACCTTTTTGGAGCTAAAAAGTAGGGATGGTCATGCAAAATACAGAGAAAATATTGGAGGGTTCTAAATGCCTCTACCTATTGGGTCTTTTTCTAAATTTAAAAAAAATAAATAAATAAAAAATAAAGATGGCATCATCGGCTTATCTACATTCATTTCACCATGTTTGGATAGGTAGGTTTATGGCTTCCATAATTTCCAAATCGCTGTTCAGTCAAATAGGCAGCTCCAATCGGATAAGGCTTTTACCAGAAATTACATGACCTAATTACTTAAAAAAAAAAAAAAAACTTCAACTTTACTCATTTTAATAATTTTAGCATATTTTTTAATTTATATTTAAAAAATCTTAAACTTTACATTTTTTTTAACAATTTTAATAAGTTGTTTTAACATTTATAAAATTATAAAATTTACAAATTTTAACAATTTTAACAATTTTAATATATTTTTTAAAAAATTTTGTAAAAAAAATCATTGAAACTAGTAAAGTTCAAAATTTTTTAAATAATTAGGCCAATATTAAATTATATTTGTTCAATTAAAATTTTAACATTTTATAAAATATTGTAGTATTTAACATTGATATGACACCAAATTTCTTTTTAATTTAAAAAGAGAATTTAGTAAATTAGTAAAAACATTTCTTAAAATATATCATTGTAAAATAAAAAATACTATTTCAATTTTTTTTATAAATTTGGATTTAATTATATGACACAAAGGAAGTTTTTAATGAAAAATATATTGAAATTATTAAAAGATGTAAAGTTTACAATTTTAAAGTGAAAAAGATATTTCAATATCATATAAACAATTACAAATTTATGAAAAATTAAAATATTATATTTTTATTTTAATATAATATATTTTAAGGAGAAAAATTTTGCTAACTCATTGTTATAACCCGTATTTTATTAATTATTAAATTGAGTTGAAGATTTAAAGTGTTAGTTATTATTTTATTATTTTATGAAATTATTCTTAAATGAGTATTTTAGTTAATTTTAATAATTAATAAGAGTATGTTTTTATGTATGTATATTAGTGTATGTGTATATTGGGAAGAATTTTTATTCTTAAAATATTAATGTGTATGTATATTAGTGTACTTTATATATATATATATACACACAATAATAAATATTCAAAAATATTTTTCCCTCTCCTTTTTTTTTTTTTTCTACTTCTTCTTCTTCCCGATCTTGCTGCCTGCCACCGCCACCCCTGCTGCACCAGCCACCATCGGTTACCACCGGATGCTCCAGCACGACGCCAGCAGCTCCCCCTCACCGGTCGGCCACCCTCTTCCTCCTTTCTCTTCATTTCTTCACGCCGTCGAGAAGAAAGAAAGTCGCCGGCGCCACCTCCGGCCACCCCAGACCTTGCCGTCAATCTCAAACGATTCATCTTTCTCTGGGTAGTGATTCCCCTCAGTCAATTTTATCAATTAACTCCAGCAACCACCTCAATTTGAGGTAAATTGATTTTAGGGTTTTTGGTTAAATTCTTTTAATTGAATTAAAATTAGGCTTGGTGGTAGTTATATGAAATGAAATTGAAGTTGAGATCTTTCATTTGGTATAATGTTCATAATTTTCTGAGATCGTTTGGAATTTTCGGGTTTTCGGGTTCTGGTTACTGTTCTGGTACAGTTCCGACCCGGGTATTTTCATATTTTTATTAAATACTATAAACTGTGTAGATTAAACTTTATAAAAGGAGTTTTATGAAATTCCTTGTAGAAAATAAGATATAAATTTTTAAAAATTATGTTTAAAATTGTATTTTTAAAAAATTATTAGAAATTAGAAATTATTTAATTTTAATTAAATTTATTTTTATTTATTCTTTTTTAGACTGATTTTAAATAATAAAATTATGAAAATAATTTTTATAATTAATTTCCAACTTTTAGTTAATTAGTAGTAATTTTGGAAAAATAAACAAATAATAAATTTATTTATTATTTTCAAGCTTAAATGAGTCCTTTATTATTTTTATGATATATTTGAGTGATTTAAATAGTTATTTTATAATTAATGCTAATTTAGTTGTAAAAATGAAAATTTGATTCCATTAACAAAATTTTATTTATAAACTAGAATTTTATTATTTAATTGGAAATAAATTGCCTTTATATTTTTATTATATAAATAAATTAAATTGTATTAGTTAACTAAATTTTTATGATATATTAGTGATTTGAGAAAAATTATATTGTTTTTATATATGTTGTTGTGTTGGGTCTCGGTTTGGCATAAAGTGTAGTTCGGGAGCCTAACCCGAGATGTTGAGTTGTGGATAGTTTTGAAGTGTGATTTTGTGCAGGAACGGTTCTACTTTTAGTAGAGAGATGTCTGTTTTACAGATGATATTCTGCAGAATTTTCGGTAGATTTCTCGTAAAACGTAACATCGGTTTGTGTTAAGTTTTGAGTTTTATTAGAGTCGTGTCTTAGATCGAGTTTTTCCTTAGAAATCTAGAATGTATAAGGTTAGGATTTTAATCCTAATTATTTTTATTATTATTTTCCTATAGCCACACCGAGAGCAGGGCCTTCAGGACAGGGTCAATCGAGTCAGTACCGAGGAGCGCATTCTACATGTGAGTTACTATTATATGTATGCATTGCGTGTAGAAATTGTTATTGGCATCCATATTTCGATAAAAATATGAATTTAATATGCTATGTTACATTAACTTTTAATTATTATTATTATCGTATTATTATTATTTATATATATATATGCTTTCATATATATATATATATATAAATGAAAATATTAATTGTGTAATTTGGATGCTACTCATATTTTAATATGATTTCATTATTTTATTTTTGATATGATATTTTGGAGGATAGCCGTAAAACGTGCTACCTAGTGGGCTACATTAAGACTGTGTGCGCACCAGTATGCTAGATGCTAGGTTATGAAAATTTGATTGATATGAGATTATATGGTTTGAGATATGGTTAAAATGATTTATTGAGATTTGTGGATAGAGAGGAGTGTGGCTGCAGTAGCTCAGTTGACCTTTCAGGGTCTCGGGGCCAGTCATGCCGGTAGCGAGACTACAGTAGCTCGGTTGACCTTTCAGGGTCTCGGGGCCAGTCCACTACCCTATTGGGAAAGAGAAATATTATTTGGACACAAGAACTTTAATGATCAGTGAAGTACAGTATTTAAGGTTGCGATAAATTTTAGGGTTCTACTCTGATCCTCCACTTGTGTCCTGTTTGTATGGAAATGTATTTTAGCATTTGCATTAATGCATGTATAAACTAAATAAATATAAATATACAAATATTATTATATTGATGCTTGAGTGTCTGTGCCCTTAGGTTGCATGCATATATATAATAACGATTCACTCAGTGAGGTCTGATTCCCCTCAATTATTTTTTAGGATATATCTTTTCAGACCTCCCCCAGTTATCCTCTCCGTCGGACCCTTTCTTCACCGGGTGATTTATATAAATTTTAAACTATCATTTCTTTGTGCTTATTAGATGTTACAATAGTAGTATGTACTTGTTGTAGTATGTTGTGGTGATTTTGACAGTGGTCGTGTACTTAACTGTATGTAAAAATATTTTATTAAGATATTATTTATGGAAAATTCTTTATGTTTTAAAATTTGTTAATTCTTTGGTAAATTTGTGTTTATATTTTGTGTGAATGTTGTGGTTTAGCCTTGCGACGGGTTTCGGATTCATGTGAATTCTCGTTCCCTAGCGCCGGTCATGACCTCCGGGTTCGGGTCGTGACAAAGTTGGTATCAGAGCTTAGGTTTAGTATTGTTTGACCTAGGTTGGTAGAGTTTGAGTCTTTTTTGAAACTACTGCAGTAATTAGGTTCGACTATGTCCTTGAATAGTCTTCCTTGTTTTTAGTTTTCCGTGTAACCGTTAGAATATCTATTTATTGCCTAAATTGTGTTCTGTTTCTTTTCTTTCAGAATAAGGAGAGCGCGAGTCGCTCTACAGGTCGATGAGGCCGAGGACGGGGAGTCTTACAAGGATGAAGCTCTACCCTTGTGCCGCCAGCTAGGCATAGGGGTAGGGGTAGAGGTAGACCCAGAGGAGCGGCAGGTTGCCGTAGACAGAGAGAGCTACAGGATGATGAACCTGCAGGCCAGGATTTTAAGGAAGCTGCCTATCCACCAAGAGTTTGGCATGGTGTAACAGCTATACCCCAGGTTGTACCGCCTATGCAGCCTCTATTTCAACAGGGAGTTCAAGGTATGTCAGACCCAGAGGCAGCATTATTTTATTCCAGAGTTGGCAGGATTTCTTTTGATGGGACTTCAGACCCGTTAGATTTTCTCTATACGATTGAGTCGAGGACTCATACTGCATACACTGAATATCAGAGGATACTTATTATCGAGTTTTCAGTTGAGGGGCCAGCGTTGGATTGGTTTGTTCAAGTGATTCAGCCCCATATGACTACACTCACTTGGGCTCAGTTCAGAGAGCGATTTATGAAATGATTTTGCCCAAAGCCGATGAGGATGAGTTACCGACTCCGGTTGACTAACATTTCTAGAGGTGATAGGTCAGTGGAGGAGTATAACAGGGAGTTTCTCAGACTGTCCCGATATGCCTAGGATATGATGAGGGATCAGTACTTCATCGTCACCACTTATATCACCGGTATGGGTTCTGTATTTGCTGGGATGCCTACTGCAGGCTTAACTTTTGAGGTAGTGACTGAGTTAGCCAAGGAGATTGAGCTTAGGCTCATT
Organism: Mallotus japonicus; assembly: GCA_949634005.1. Classification (NCBI taxonomy): domain Eukaryota; kingdom Viridiplantae; phylum Streptophyta; class Magnoliopsida; order Malpighiales; family Euphorbiaceae; genus Mallotus; species Mallotus japonicus. The sequence continues at coordinate 13,956 of CATIWK010513662.1, forward strand.
AGGTAGGGAGTTATGATTGATTTCTATTAGATTGGAAGTACCAGAGCAGGAGGATATCAGAGTACTCAGCCTACGGCGTTTCAGATAGGCTCCAGTAGTCAGCCCAGAGGATCTTTTTAGCAGGGCTAGAGACCTCAGCATAGAGTCCACAGGAGCGGTAGACATGGCCGCAGTTGAGCCCGCAAACCTATCAGATTTGGTTCAGGTGCTACTAGTAGCAGCAGCGATCAGAGTTCAAGATATGGTAGCACAGGATCTGCAGCTAGTGCTTGTCAGACTTGTGGCAAAGTCCATCAGGGACCGTGCTATATGGCTTCAAGAACATGCTTCAGATGTGGACAGACTGGGCATTATGCTAGATCATGCCCTCATTCAGGTTTCCAGCAGTAGTTCCCTCAGTCTTCTACAGCCAGTGTAGCTCCAGTGCAGTTTCAGCTGCTACCATTCTAGTATTAGGGTACCTCTCAGTTTGTAGCCCAGTAGGGGCGAGGTAGAGGAGGTAAAGGTAGTGCTAGAGGATTTGGGCAGGCTTCTACCAGTCAGTAGGGAGGCAGAGGACAGGCTAGAGTTTTCACTCTTACGTAGTAGGATGCTCAGGCATCCAATGCAGTCATAGTAGGTACACTTGCAGTTTGTTATCTTGATGCTAGAGTTTTGATTGTATTTCCTGTTTTTGCTTTAAAATTGCATTGACAAGCTGCGAGGATGACAATTCCTTTATCAATTGCCACACCTCTAAGTGATTCATTGGACACCGATATTATTATTCTTGGGCGTCCTATGTTGGTAGAAAGCAGAGAGTTACCAGTAGACTTGGTGTTGTTGGATGTGATGGATTTTAATGTAATCCTGGGAATGGATTGGTTGTCTCAACATTATGCCACTGTGGTTGTTGTAGCAAAGAGGTGATTTTTAGAATTTCTGATGAAGAGGAATTCAAGTTCGTGGGTGATAAGAGTTTTTCACCTCAAAATCTTATCTCCGCCATTTCGGCAATAAATATGCTGAGAAAAGGGTGTCAAGGATACTTGGCATTGGTCAGGGACACAACTACAGAACAGACATCTATCTCAGATGTTCCTATAGCATGCGAGTTTCTTGATGTCTTTCCTAATGAATTACCGGGTTTACCACCTCACAGGGAGATAGAATTTTGCATTAATGTGGTTCCAGGCAAAGCTCCTATCTCTATGCCACCTTATAGGATGGCTCCTGCAGAATTAAAGGAGTTGAAGGAGCAGTTGCAAGAGTTATTGGATAAGGGTTTCATTAGACCTAGTACTTCTCCTTGGGATGCACCAGTTTTGTTTGTGAAGAAGAAGGATAGTACACTTAGACTATGCATTGATTATAAAGAATTGAACAAGTTGACTGTCAAGAACAAGTATCCTCTTCTGAGGATAGATGAATTGTTTAATCAGCTTCAGGGTGTATAATTTTTCTCTAAGATCGACTTAAGGTCGGGCTATCATCAATTACGGATCAGAGAGGCCGACATTCCTAAAACAGCATTCCGTACTAGATATGGCCATTATGAGTTCGTTGTGATGTCCTTCAGATTAATCAATGCACCAGCAGCTTTCATAGATCTGATGAATAGGGTGTTCAGACCATTTATGGATCAGTTTGTAGTAATATTCATAGATGACATATTGGTGTATTTGAAGAGCATGTGGACAGTGTTACAGACACTAAGGGAACATAAGCTTTATGCTAAGTTCTCTAAATGTGATTTTTGGCTTGAAAGTGTGGCATTCCTTGGACATGTAGTGTCTAAGGATGGCATTCAGGTTGATCCACAGAAGATTAAGGCAGTATCTGAGTGGCTTAGACCGACATCAGTCACAGAGATTCAAAATTTCTTGGGTTTGGCAGGGTATTATAGGAGGTTTGTTCAGGATTTTTCGAGGATTGTAGCCCCTATGACCCACCTAACTCAGAAGAATGTGAAGTTTGTGTGGTCAGAAGCATGTGAGAATAGCTTTCAACTGCTAAAGGAGAAGTTAACTACAGCTCAAGTGTTGACTTTGCCTAATGGAGTAAACAAGTTCACTGTGTACTGTGATGGATGCTTCCAGAGTTGGCCTAGGTTGTATATTGATGCAGAATGGTAGGGCAGTGACTTATGCTTCCAGACAATTGAAGATGCACGAACAGAACTATCCTACTCATGACCTAGAAATGGCCACTGTTATCTTTGCTCTAAATATTTGGAGGCATTATCTGTACGGGGTGACATGCGAAATTTACAATGACCACAAAAGTCTGAAGTCTATTTTTTAGCAGAGAGATTTGAATCTCAGACAAAGAAGATGGCTAGAACTTTTGAAGGATTATGATTGTGACATCTTGTGCCACCAAGACAAGGCTAATGTGGTAGCAGATGCCTTAAGTAAGAAGTCCTCGGGTAGTCTTGCTCATATTAGTGTGGAAAGGAGACCTTTGATCCAAGAGATGCACAAATTAGTGGACCAAGGGTTGATGATGAAGATAACCAAGACAGGAGGATTGTTAGCTCAATTTAGAGTTAGATTAATATTGAGGGATGGGATCAAGGCAGCTCAAAGCCGAGATCCTGATTTGTTAGAGCTTATGGAGAAAGGTCATGAAGGGAAGTTCATTGATTTTAATCTCAATGATGAAGGTGTTTTATGGATTGTGGAAGATTGTGAGTCCCTAATGTGGACAATTTGAGAGAAGAGATATTAGAAGAAGCTCATTATACAGCCTACAGTATACATCCTGGTTCCACTAAAATGTACCACAACATAAAAGATCTTTATTAGTGGGATGGACTGAAGAGAGATGTAGTTGAATTTGTTTCTAAGTGTTTGACGTGTTAGCAAGTGAAAATAGAGCATCAAAAACCTTCTAGAAAGCTTCAACCTCTTCTAATTCCTGAGTGGAAATGGGAGAGAATCACCATGGATTTTGTGGCCGGGTTGCCTCGTTCGAAGGATGGATACGACTCCATTTGGGTGATAGTGGATAGGCTAACAAAATCCGCTCACTTTTTACCAGTTAAAGCTACTTATCCAATGGCTAAATTAGCTAAATTGTACATCAAGCACATTGTGTGTCTTCATGGGGTGCCTGTTTCTATTGTTTCTAATAGTGGTTTGATGTTTACCTCTCGAGTTTGGCAGAAATTGCAAGAAGTAATAGGTACCAGGCTTGATTTTAGTACTGCTTTTCATCCTTAGACGGATGGTCAGTCTGAGAGAACGATGCAAACACTTGAAGATATGTTGAGAATGTGTGTAATGGATCTTGGAGGCAATTGGGATGATCATTTGCCATTGGTAGAGTTTGCTTATAACAACAGCTACCATAGCAGTTTTGAGATGGCACCTTATGAAGCTTTGTATGGAAGGAAATGTAGATCTCCTCTGTGTTGGAATGAAGTTGGAGAAAGAGAGCTAACTGGATCAGAAATTATTAAGGATGCGTTTGAGAAGGTCACTTTGATCAGAAGGAGATTGAAAATGGAAGCTAGCAGGCAGAAAAGTTATGCAGACCCGAAGCGTAAGGATGTGGAATTTCAAGTTGGGGATTATGTATTCTTGAATGGGTCACAAATGAAGGGTGTTATGAGATTTGGCAAGAAGGGAAAGTTGGGACCGAGATATATAAGGCCTTTTTGAGATTTTGGAGAGAGTTAGCATGGTTGCCTATCGGTTGGCCTTGCCTCCGAATTTGTCTCAGGTGCATCCAATGTTTTATGTTTCGATGCTCAGGAAGTATATTTCGGATCCTTTGCATGTTTTGCAGCCCCAGAGTGTGGAAGTAAATGAAGATTTGACGTATGAGGAAGAACCAGTTGCAATTGTTGACTATCAAGTTCGTCAGTTGTGTTCTAAGTAGATTCCTGTGGTCAAAGTCTTATGGAGAAGCAACAATATTGAAGAGCACACGTGGGAGACTGAGGCAGAAATGCAAGTGGCATATCCTTATCTTTTTCCTCGATAAAACTTTGTATTCCTTTCTATTTGTTAAAATTTGAGGACGACTTTTTATGAGGGAAGATTGTCATAACCCGTATTTTATTAATTATTAAATTGAATTGAGGATTTAAAGTGTTAGTTATTATTTTATGAAATTATTCTTAAATGAGTATTTTAGTTAATTTTAATAATTATTAAGAGTATGTTTTTATGTATGTATATTAGTGTATGTGTATATTGGGAAGAATTTTTATTCTTAAAATATTAATGTGTATGTATATTAGTGTACTTTATATATATATATATATATATATATATATATGTTTTTCTCTCTCTTTTTTTTTTCTTCTTCCCGATGTTGTTGCCTGCCACCGCCACACCTGCTGCACCAGCCACGTTTGGTCACCGCCGGCTGCTCCAGTACGACGGCAGCAGCTCCCCTTCACCGGTCGGCCACCCTCCTCCTCCTTCCTTTTCATTTCTTCATGCCATTGAGAAGAAAGAGAGTCATTGGCTTCACCTCCGGCCACCCCAGACCGTGCCGTCGGTCTCAAACGATTCGTCTTTCTCTGGGTAGTGGTTCCCCTCAGTCAATTTCAGCAATTAACTCCGAAAACCACCTCAATTTGAGGTAAATTGATTTTAGGGTTTTTGGTTAAATTCTTTTAATTGAGTTAAAATTAGGCTTGGTAATAGGTATATGAAATGAAATTGAAGTTGAGATATTTCATTTGGTATATTGTTCATAATTTTCTAAGATCGTTTGGAATTTTCGGGTTTTCGGGTTCGGGTTACTGTTTCGACCCGAGTGTTTTCATATTTTTATAAAATACTATAAATTGTGTAGATTAAACTTTGTAAAAGGAGTTTTATAAAATTCTTTGTAGAAATTAATATATAAATTTTTAAAGATTATGTTTAAAATTGTATTTTTAGAAAATTATTAGAAATTAGTAATTATTTAATTTTAATTAAATTTATTGTTATTTATTCCGTTTTAGACTGATTTTAAATAATAAAAGTGTTACGACCCAAACCAGAGAGTCATGACCGGCACTAGGGAACGAGAATTACTGTAAACCGGAACTCGTAGCAAGCCTTAAAAAAAAAACTTACACAACAAATCAATAAAAATACCTCTGAATTAAAACTTTAATTAATAAAATGAAATCTCATATCATATAATAAAATATAACGATACACAATTCTTTAAACACAAATCTCAGTTATAGAAACAGTATTAAATACTACAATAGTCAAGTACTACTACT